>JAQFZG010000100.1:0-52921 GCA_034695465.1 Entomobrya nicoleti
GAATTCTTGCTCAGCATGGCTTGCAGGGCAATTCCAAATTCCCGTCACCGGGCAATTTGTAAGAATTCGAACGTACGCTGGAAAGAGTTAAATAAGCGAGTATGCATGAACGAATCCAGAATGGTTCACTATATACTGGATGCATGCGGCTCTTGTAATTGGAGTGGAATATTATTTTTCTCTTTTTATCTGACTTGCCTATTATTATTCCATTACACAACCAGAAATAATCGTAGCTTTAATGGTATGGTATCAAATATAAAGTCTAAAACATGACTGAGATTTGAGTACTTTTGCCATTTTATGCAATGCAATTTATAATAAGGTCACACGCAAACTACAACTTGAGGGTAAACTATGCAAGTACTTTTTGACCTATTCTTTGCCTTCATAACCTTTTAATCTATAAGACGTATGGAAATGATATCCATGTTTGTTTATTCACTTTTACGTGAAGATTATAAAAGGTTATCTAAAAATCTGAATAAGATTAAAGATCATCATCATCATCAGTTAAATCTGATGGAACATGATAGAAAAATATGTTATTGGATATGATTCCATTAAAAGAAACGGCGTCACCGGCGTCAATGGTTTGACTTTGATATTCCTATAACCATTACCATTAATTTATTTTATAGGGATTTTATTACCACCAATTGCGAAATAAATTGGTGAGAAAGTAAACAACTTCAAGACATTTGAAACCATTCATCATTTATCAGTTTGTGTAGGGGAATCACGATAGCATCTTGAATTTAAACTATTTTCCCTGCCAGGTATGTACCTAAATCGACAAATACGATTGCGACTAGTTTTTGTTATTGTACCTCAAACGAAAAGATTAAAATGCTACCCAAAAGTCAGGAAACATGGTCGACAAAAACTGTATACCAATTGAGGACAAAGGAAGCTGCTCAATAAGCCCCAGTTTTTGTTTGACAAAGTCGCGTTCCTTTGTGTCGCAACATTAAACAGAGTATGAATTACCGTTCAGATACTACGCAATCTATAATAATTTTTATGGCATTTAAAAAAATTGCCCAATAAGTGCGCATACAATTATGTTATAGCCTTATATAGCCTTCAAATTTTATGCATAACAAAAGTACCAAAAAAAAATTATGAATTCATGTAATTTCTAATTTAAAGCATTATGACAAGTGGCAAGCATAGTCCTAATAACTTGTCTACAAATTAATGTTCGATTTATCGATTGCTAAAATATGCACACGTGTACTACCAAAAATTAACTATTATTACAAAATAAAATATCAATATCCATACCTTTCTTTGAGCAGGACGCTGGACAAAGGTAGTACTGCCGAACAACTCCAAAAAGGCGATTTTCACCCTTGAAATGTATCGATCGCTAAACTAAAACTTGTACTGAGGGACTATACGAACGAATATGTATCCAAAAAATATATGGATTATAACGATTAATAATACTTTGAAGTCTAAAATTTGCAAAATAATATCACTGTTAAAAAGATTTTAACTTAAAGAATCAAAAGAGGAACACACTTTATTTTTCTTTCTTCTAAAAAAAGACAAGAATAACAAACAACAATTAATTGTATTCGTCGACCGAAGTACTCACAGTTTTAACGATGGATGGATAAACAACAAATTGCAGTAAAAATTAATTATTATACTTTTTGGGAGCAAATATTATAATATATATACTTCCTTCTTTTCGAATAAAGCGCACGAAGCACTTTCTTATCTTCTCTCTTCAACACATTACGGAACACTGAGGCTGAAGCTCAAACAAAATATAGAAGAACGAAACGCAGAAAGAAATCTCCTTTACACAAAGCTTGCTCGCTATAACACTATTTTGTCCTTGCAAAATGGGATAGGAATACAGAAGAGTTAACAATATTGAATTACAGGGTATGGGTAGGATGTTGGTTAACAACAACGTAGAAAGCTTCGTATAATTTCTATACTCTATACTCACTGCGCATAGGTATGTGGTATGTAGCAAGCAAGATAGTTACTTGTATCTTAGCATTGGAGATATCTGTAGTTAGCTTCAAAATATACAGAGTGACTTCTATACTTTACTGCACTGCAGTACTTTGCTTTTGTATGTAGAAAAATTATAATCAGTGGACCACAACCTAAAAACAACCCCCACCACCACACCAACCTTACCTACCCCTTACCAGAAATGTTTTATGTAGTTAATGTAGTTAGTTTATGTGTTAAAACTTTAACTTATATGTAGAATGGACTTGTTAAAAGTATAGAAATAAGCTGCATTAGAATTTAAAAAATATAGTTGGGTTGGGATATAACCCCTACCTGTATCCTTATTAATTTTCGTAATATATGAACTGAACCACAGAAATGTTATGAGTGTTTTTGAACGTTATATTGACGTAGCGCTAAAAATAGCAAGTATAAATGCAAAATTCAAAGGGGAAAGGAATTTAGAAGTATGTTGCATGTAGATTTCGATAGTAAAAAAAAGTTTAGGTTTGAGAAAGCACTGACAATGAGTTTCTGTGATAAATAGTTTGTCAGATTCTCTATTGTATTACCGAAGATGCTGAAATAATTAAAAATTTAAGGGCCCCAGCGTATTCAAAGTCGTACGTCGTACCTGAAAACTGAGCCCCATTCAATGAATTCAATTGTTAACGTAATTTGTTTGCATAAATATAATATTTTGTTGCAAATGTCTTGATTAGTGGATATTAATTTTTTGTGAATAGATCTGATTTAGACACGGAAGTTACCCGAAACACAAAATTTTTTACGGAGGAACGGACAGGCCGACTAAAACAAGAATCGAGCCTGTAGATCTTGTCATTAAAATGGTTATAATATCCTATCATGTATGTTCTATGTTCTAGCTATACAAGTAGTCACACAAAATTAATTCGAAGCATAGAAGAAACCATTTACCGATATATAACATTATATTATATCTGTAACCAATATATATCAGGAATTCACGTTAAATATACAGCTTTGATTTTTTGCTTAGGCAATATTGATCGGTACGGTAGCTGGTAAACTTTCTGTTGAACATTTTCAGATTTGTTGACTAACTCGAGATATGCTTTTTAGTTTACTCGCATCTCAATTTTGGACTTGGACTAAACCATGGCAGGTTTACTCCTATAAACGAACGAAACACGATTTAAATCTCTTCTTGAATGATATGAAGAAGAAGACAAAGAAATCTATTCATTCTTTTTATGCTGCTCGTCATTGTGATTTTATGTACGTAGTTGGTGAATGGTATGGTGGTGAGTTTTGTTATTGAGATTGAGAAGCTGAAAATTAAAATGAGCCTGAGCTCAAAAATGCATTTATCTTATCGTTTTAACATGTCATGCCATCATAAAAAAAATTGAATACACCAGCCAATCACACTATCTCGTCAAAATTGTTATTCTTTAATAATTGCATGCCATCGCATCGGTTTTCCTAAAGTCTTTCACTTACACCCCAAGTAATACACTGATGCTGCTCGGCTCAAAACGGTCCCTTACTTAGTCCCTTGTGGAATTATATGACTACAACAAAGAATATCAATCCTTTTATACAAAGAAAAAAAAATCCAAACAATATGGTGTCGCCGTCGTCGCCAAATGAGGGTTGTATTTTTGTTCTTGTAATTTTTGAAGCCTGTATATACATGTTAGTATTACTGCTACTCTGGTGAGGACTGGCAGGCCGTTGCATTGTTGCATGTTGCATCTGCGCTGCATTCTGCATTGTTGTTTTGTTTGTTTTTGTCCCTGTCCCTAGTCCCTACATGCATATTGCATACCTTTATCCATGTTAATCGCTTCCTTTTTCATGTCTCCTCTCTAAGGGCATACTTCGAAAGTGAGCGATTATGATAATTGAAGGATGCACATGCTTTCAAAATTTCAAAGGATTAAAATAAATGTATGTGATGTGGCAAAGACAAATAAAGACAAACAAGATAAAACATGGTGAAACTCGAACGGTCCTGCCTGGTAATTGTCGATAACCAACAATGAAACAATTATAGTTTCACCATTTTTAGAACAATGCGTATTAGCTTTAAAGCATGAAAACGATTTTCGTAAGCCTTTAATTTCATTTTTCTCCTTTTGTTACAGGTTTAATGGCTTTATTTAGAAATACAATTTTTTAGAATTTTATCTTTCGAATAGTCTTGATTGGTGAATTCATTCTAATTTGTCACCTTTCTATATTCTCTGGCGAGTGAACTCTATAATCTTATGATAATAATTTGTCAACCTCTTTACATTACAACCCAGCGTTGCATTCAGGAAGCAACGAATCAAAATATGTGGTCTTATTCAAGCGTAATGGCAAATGTGATAATTCTTTCGAACAAAATATTGGTCTTTATTGTCCTATATTTTCTGTTGACAGCTATATTCTACTTATATACACATATTATGATCATATTATAATTAGTTAGTACTGTTTTCGGGCATTACACACGCATTACATTCACATTTAGAACACACGTTACAAAAGCTTGTGCAATTATCTTGTATTTCCTAGTATACTTTTTTTCGCTATTCATAGCGATCCATTTTTAAACTTGTCAATTGAATCCTTTACTAATTGCATATTAACTCCGTCCCTCACAAGAACACATTTGACACCCTCCTTCTCCATGTCTATGATATTTCTTGGTTCATCATCAAAAAATAACATTTCGTTATGTGGAATTTTAGCTTGCTCAACAAATCTACAAGAAAAACAAAGTGAACACATTTAGGTTTACAAGCGCATACTTGACAGAAATTCTTTCAAAAATGAAATCAAGCTCTCTGAATACACGTTAATTTAGCTATCTTACTTTGCGAAGTGGGTCACTTTACTTCCTGGGTATATTTCCTTAAATTTGAAGTACTTCGTCCAATCAAAAAACTCTAATAACTGATAAGCACCTGGTGGTTTGGTGGTACGGGATGCTGCGGCTGTTGAAAATGAGAAAAAATTGACAAGTTTTTAGTTTTTTTACGTATTTAAATGAAATTTAGGGAAGTCGCAATCGTAAAGGTCAAATATATTTTCTATATTATTGTCAACATTTCACCAACCCATGTCATAGCCCTCTGATTTGAGGTATTCTAGCACCTTGGGCACTTCCGGATAGTATGTTATCGAAACCCCATCCTGGTCCACAACTTTTGAACTGAAATGAATTACAATTGACAATTAGCGGTGCAAAATGGAAAAACGATGTAGCAATTTACTTGAAATTAAATACTGCATGGTTTTATTTATAAATTGTAGTCTCCTCATTACCCCTCTTGTATGAAAGGAGGATTCACCGTTGTGTCAACATGATGTGGCCAAAGTGTGCAGTCTAAAAAATTAAAATTGTTCTTAACCTTATTCCTCCCTCGCATTTAAAAATACTTATACATAAGTGTACTTGATCTCAAATGAAAAGTCGGTTATTTTTTTTTCTTACCCAAATCAAAAACGATTAAACCAGGTCCTTTTCCAGACATCGTAGCTAAATTTCTTTTCCCAATTAACTTTCTCCTTGCACCAGCAGATTGCACAAATATCTTATCTTCTGTCTGCGTAACCCTGAAAAAATCCGATATCCAATTTGAAAACTATCGAGCCGAGAAGAATGCAAAAAGTGTGCAAAAAAATATTCTATGTATTTTGAAATTCTTCAAATGGAACAGTGCAACGAGGTGATCATGTGTTCCTGACTACATACCTCCATCCGGTGTCACTACGGCTATTGCAACTCCACTTCCATGTAAATGTGGAATAGCCATTGCAGGACAGTGTTTTGGGAAAGGTTGTGTTCCCGTGCCTAGTTATAACCGTCTGCAAGATGTAAAGTGGGTGCTTCCAAAACGTTGGTTTATACATGATTCTCTTCTCTCTGTGAACATAGTATATAATTTTGTAGGTATGTAATGTAGATTTCTCATTTTCATTAAAACGACTTTCACGACGAAGGAGTCGTCACAAGAAAAATATTTTGTATCTATCTCCATCATAAGCAAAATACATAAACGTACCAAGCACTGAAAAGAGTGGAAAGCTTTTGCTATGTCTTCCTTGTGCAAAAATGGCGAAAATTTCTCAATGAGATATTTAGGAACTCTTTTCGGATGTTTTCGGCATTTACTCTGCCCCCAAGCTCACTCTATATAGATGTTTGCTGTTTCTTCAAGGACGGTTCTCTTTGCACTCTGCTATTCTATAAGAATAAGAATGCATTTAAAGCAAATGGTAAAGTCCAACTTATGAATATCAATCAAATATGAGTGTCAATTAAATGCACTAATTTTGAAAACTTTTAAGTCTTGAAATATCTGTGATGCCTAATGATTCAGGACCAGGCAGGACATGATGTCAGTTATCGTTATCATTTGCTTTCTCGGGAGCTGTGAATGCTGGATTTTCCATAATAACTTGTTTACTATGATTTTTGAACAAAGATGCGTACCACTTCATGAATAGCACATGTCTTCTTACCCCGACTGTTTGGCGGAAAGCAAGTGATGTCCAGAATTACTTGCTGAAATAGTACCAAGTACCAACTCAATCACATGTCATTGTTCGAAAATATATAGAAAAATATTTAAAAGACAGTGATTAGTAATTAAACAGTTATAAAACTTGTACCAAACAATTATAGGAGTATAGGAAGGATAGGTACTAAAAGCATTGTTCATTCTTATCGACAACAGTAGGTCGACAGTGGACATTGTTTTGGAGAAAGGAAGTCAATATATTTTTATACTGAACTGAACAAGTGAACAACATAATTTTGTGGATTGTTATCCGCAGATTTAATTGAAAATTATGTCCATTGGAGGGGCAAACTCTGCGGCTCCTTTTCCAGTGCAAACGAAGGCAGCCACAACTGGGAAAAGTGGAATTTCCATAATTGTCCATTCATATTCCAACAGGTATTTTGTTGTGATCGGTGAAGGTGATAGTCAAAGTCTGGGAACAGTGCTCCAAGTGGTGAAACACCAGCAGTCAAGTGGTTTTGACATTGGACCATCATCAACAGTTTACGATATCAATATCCGCTTTGGACCGGAAACTCCTGAATTGCTACTCGCTGCCCGTATTTTGGCGTCCCGGGTGAATTTTGACAAGCCAGTATTACTTGGACTTGCACTCCGCAAATTTGACAAGGAGATTTTTGGGGAGATTTCAGAGGAGCTTGAGAAGATTTTGAAAAGTATTGCTCATTAAATAACTTAAATTAAACGACAGATCGTTTCGGCCTCAAAATGAGTTCGTTCTCGGCAATGAATACCTTATCAGCGAAATCAGAAAATCAACTGGTCATTTACGGGCAGCTCATAGTTGGACCGCCGGGGACTGGCAAATCTACGTATTGTTTTAAAATGGGGGAGTATTTAAAGGCGAAGTTTGGAGCGGAGAACGTTAAAGTGATAAATTTGGATCCTGGCAATGACAAGCTGCCATACTCGTGTGAGCTTGATGTTTGTAGCATAATAACTGTGGAGGATGTCATGGACCGTTTGAAACTTGGGCCCAATGGCTCTCTTCTATATGCCATGCAGTTTATTGATGAAAATTTTCAAGTTGAAGTATTGAATAAGATTCCAAGTCTGTTTTCAAATGCTAACAAAAGCCAGCCTTGTTGGGTACTACTAGATATGCCAGGACAGGTATGCAAAAAACATAATCAGTTTTGAATTCAAATGGGTGGAAGGGGGAGGAAACTTTGCTGACTATAATTTCTTTTAAATCTTAGGTTGAGCTGTACACCCATGTTCAATCCGTGAAAAATATAATTTCCAAAATGGAGAAAGCAGATTATCGACTTTGCTGTCTTAATTTTATGGATTCACATTATTGTTCTGACCCAGGTAGGCAAGCAAATTAATTCTAAAGAATATTTATGATGATGACTCGCTGACCAATTTTCGGTTGCTAAATTTTTATTGCTATTTTGTCTTTTAGGAAAATACATCGCTTGTCTGTTAACATGCCTAACGTCGATGCTACATATTGCCCTGCCGTATTTAAACATCTTGTCAAAAGTAGATTTAGCTGAGAAATATGGGAAACTACCTTTCAACTTGGACTTTTACACTGAAGTACTTGATTTAGAATATTTGGTGAATGTTTTGGATGCTGATCCTTTGACTGCAAAGTACAAATCATTAAATACCGCTGTTGCGCAGATTGTAGAAAATTATGGTTTAGTGTCTTTCCTACCTTTAGACGTTGAAAATCAAAAATTGTTAACTAAAATCGCTCAAGCTGTTGATAAGTGTGTTGGCCGGTTGTATGAAAGTATGTGAATATCTGTGATCGATTATCCCCATTTTTTTAGAAAACGTTGCATCTTCTTTCCTACTCCATACCCATACCACTTATCTGTGTTGTTTTTCTAATTGAAAATTTTGTCTATTATAATTACTTACCGTTGATGTAAAATCCAGTCTCCAGTTAATAAAAAGTATTTTGTACTGATGAGATGAAACATAAATTGTATATGTGTTATGTGTTACAATGTTGTATACAAATGATTTAAACCACAATGATGCTAAGATAATCAATCCATTGTTTGGCAAATTACTTTATTAATCGTAAATCGTTGATCAAAACAAAGGTGTGGCTATTCTAAAACAACATGATATTTTAATATACTATTCGAATTAAATTCTTCATTTTAGTTTCGTAACTTTTCTTGTTCACTGACTCAGTCGTCAGTAGCAGGAAAGGAAGCACATTATGAATATGAAGCTATCAGTCATAATTTACATTATTACACACATTTAACCTTTACAGTTTTAAAATAGATTTCAAAATATTTCTAAAAAGATATTTAGTTTACAACTCCTGTACTGCCCGATATATCTTATGATTCTGCGTATTCTCGTTACTCGCTTGTATGGATAATTAGTTATTGTAATAAAATTGCTTACATCAGATAATATAAATACAAGTCAGCTATATCTAAAATTCGTTAATTAAAATACGTCGTTTTACAGAAAAATTACAACAACTTGATCGTTTCTTAAATCTAACAGTGTGGAAAATATAAACATCTTAATCACTCCACTACTACTCGATCGACTTTAGGAAACTGTTTAATGGCTACATCATCGTCAATTATTCCATCTTGCACCCTTTTATCCCAAAAGGCTGCACGTGATAGTATACTATTACTTGCTGATCTTTTAGCTTTATTTAGTGCGGCTGATGTTAGCAAATCATTGTTTTTCACAATCTTTTCACTTTCATCGTTTGACTGTGACTCCAGCTCTTTCACTTCAAGAAGTGAATCACTAACACAGGTATTATTGAAAGTTTCGGTATCACATTCTTTGAGCTGTTCTTCAATCTTTGATTCAGTTGGCATTCCTTTGGAAAATGGAGATTTTGTGTTGGGACTGACTTTGATGTTCATGTTGGGAGGGGATGGATGGGACAAGCGGAGACCTTCGCGGAATTCACGGGAAACACTTCGGGCAGTAAGGCTGTGAACCTGTAATTCAATAAATTTAAAATGTTTTTAATCATACTTCAGTAATAGAAAAAGAAAATGTAGTTAAAAACACTGCTATTGTAACAGTAACGGGGCAATACGAGACGGACCAAGCAAAATATATTTGTTTCACTACAAAATATACAAGTGTGTAGACAACATTTAAGTACAACAAACAAGCTTTCGAACATTTCCACAATTTCTTGACCTCCGGTCATTAAGATTAAGCGCTTTATTGGAAGACGTGACACTGAAGCGTATACGCTGATAGTAGTTTAAATAAAAATTGGAAAACAGTTTTACTAATTGTTTAAAATGACGCTTCTACATCCTTTTGCATGATAAGCGAGCGTGGTCGTGGCCTATCGTTCCTCGTACGTGAAGCAGAAATTCCTTTGCTTTGCTGCAAGTCCATCGGGGAAAGACTTGTTGATCGTTTTATTTTTGGGTCATTCATTAAAGCCTCGGGATCAGTTTTGAGCCCTACAGCTGACCTTGCGCCACGAACAATGGATCTCCGTAATTTCCTTAAATCTATGTCATCCTCTTCTTCGTCATTCTTTGGTGGATGTGCTGAAGGTGTGGCTAAAATTTCCATTGCTGTCGGTCTTCGCACCAGGGGCTTCTTTGCCAAACTTTCGGTACTTCGTTTTGTTTCATTTGCTTTCTGACGTTCCAACGAGCTGTTTGTTGAAGACGTTGGAGTTGTATTTGCTTCAAACATTGCTGCGATGCTCATAACCCTACTATTTCTGCTTCTACGAGGACTTTTGCGGAATTCGTCACTGTCATCCTGATTGTTATTGTTGTTATCGTCATTCCTGTTTTTTGCAGGAACTGCGATAACTGACGGAGTATTTTCCGACCAGTTTTGGTCAAGGTCATCTCCTTGCAAAGAATTCATGTCATCATTGTCATTGTCATAAACAAAGCTGGAAGTGGTATTCCATGAATTACGTTTCGAGGTAGAATTCGAAGAGGGATTAATTGGTGCTCGTGGTTTGGGACCATTACTGTTGTCTCTGAGCATTTCCAGTTGTTCATTTAAAGCCTCGTCGTAATCGTACTCGGTATCTGGATCAGAAGCTTCATAATCTGTAATTGTCGTTGCCAAACTTGCTGGTTGTGGAGTTTCTGGTAAAACGGAGGATGGAAGGTGATCTTGTTCATCCATCATTAATTCAAATTGAAGCAAGTCTAAGTCAACCGACGGCTCTGAATGCTGACGAGACCAGCGTGGCATGTAGCTATCAGGTACGGACGGGAGGACAATTTGTTCGTCATCTGAGGTGTACGATGTGGCTCTGTTGAAAATGGGATAATCATGGCTATTTTGATCTGAATCAAGCGCTTCTTCATCAACACTCTGATAATCAAGTGGATCAAACAAAGACAAAATGGATTCTTGCTTCTCTACAGCAGTTTTTGGAGGTGGTGGCGTGATTGGTAAAGGTGGTGGTGGCGCATTGACATCCCTTGCATCTCTGTCATCATTACTGGATGGTTCATCATCATCAATACTGTCTTGCTCGCTTTCCATCAAAGAATTTTGTTGGTCCTTCTTTGCGTAATTTGGTTCAGTTAAAGCGAGGTTAGAAGAGTCTACTGTTTCATGCAACGAAGCATTATCGCATGCTTGCGTAACAACAGGGAAAAATACCTTGTTATCATTAATTTCAGGGTCCAGCCAAGTCGGTGTAACAATCTCTATTGCAGACTGACGCTGTACTGGTACTGGCGCAATAACTTTCTTTTCAACTCCTGGTTTCGGGATCAGGAGAGGTTGAACGTTTGGCTTTGGCTGCTATGAAAAGGTTAGTGTAGGTGCGTATTATGTACATACATATACAAAGTTAGTTGCCAAAATAATAATTGACATTTTGGTACAGTATAGAGCATATTAGTATATAAAATGCTTTCAAATGGAAAGGGATGTGTGGTAAAAACTTCAACTGACTTAATTGCGATATGATCACGAATAGATTGTCTTACCTGTTGAATGCTTTTAGACTCTTTGATGAGGTTTCTCGTCAAATAGCTTTGTGTTGGAATTGATTTGGGTGCATCTTTGGGTTTTGTTTCATCGGGACTGGGTTCCTTCTGTAAAATACATTTCAAAAATAATGTTTACACAACATGAAGTCGATTTGCACACAAAATAAAATGAGTTATTGAAGCTTACATTAAACTGTTGTGCTAGTTGCTTCACAGAAGGCAATTTAATGACTTCCAGATCAGCAGAGTCTCTCTTGGAAGAGGTACGACTGTCAACACTTCCATTCCTGCTCCTTACTGGCGTTCCCGTAGAAGGAGTAGGTGAGCTGGAAACCAGCTCCTTTTCTGGAGATGGTCTTGGACTAGAGCTCAATGCTTTCTTCACTGGCAGTTTTGGTTCAACCTCTTGTTTCCTTTCTCTTTCATCAACTATCTCCCTAACACTTTCCTTCTTTTCCAATGGCACTTTCTCCAGCACTTTTTCGTTATTCTGGATGATAACTGGGTCCTTGACCAATGAGGTCGTTCTGCGTGCATTTGTGTGTTCTTTTGGAGTATCATCCGCCTAATCATGTTTAATCTCTTATTAAGTACCACATTCAAGTATCCTCTCACTATTTTTATAATTTTACTCAAAAAATTTATGTGCTAATTACCCCCAAAAAATCATGCCAATATAAAGAAAAAGAGATTACCCAATGACGGAAATAAGGAACACAGTAAAAGTTTAAAAGGAAACAAGTTGGCATCAAGAGTTAGAGCATTCAATTTCATAAAGGTTATCACAGATCATGCATTCATGCTGGTTTGGTGCAATAAGGGAAGAAAGGTTTCACGTTGTGTGGTAGAAGAGGAAGTGCAGAGGTAGAGGAGTTTTACGATCAATGCTGTTAAAACATAATTAATTAATCCAAGGATTGTAAGGTAGCCCAAAGAGGAGGAAGGGTTCAAAGGAATCATTTCGACTGGGTCACAACTTCATTTGTTGGAAAGGGGGACGGACGACAGGAAAGGAATGTTACGTTTAAAGATCATGCAAACTACACTATGTTAGTTCAGGCAAATGGAGATTCAAATGTTAAACGTCAAATAGTTGTTGTTTTATTTTTACAAAGTACATTACACAGATGAGTGACTATAACACACATGTAATATAGGTTAGGTAATAGGTAGTTGTATATTTTAGTCAAGACTAAGACAAGAAAAGGCAAGGACGTTAGTTAGACTATAGAGGTTTTAAGAAATTAATTTGAAGTCGGAAACTTGTATATATTTACAAATTCGTTTAAAAGTATAGACCAGTGCGTAAGAAACCATCTTTATACGTAAAAGTAGTTTTAGATTTTACCTTTTCAGTTGGACTGGTACTCTTAGTAATGGTTGTTGTTGTTGGAACACTGGCAGAAACAGCGAATTTTGGACCCAAAGGTAACTTCGCTGCAGACGGTTGGACTCCGTGGACGTAATAATCTCTTGAAAACCTTCAAATATTTCAAAATGCGTTGCAGCAAGTTGAATGTGAATATGAAAGCATGTGACAAAACAAAATGGGGTTCGACTTACTTTTGATAGGTTTGAGCAATGCGGTCAACATTAGGAGGTCTCTCATCATCGGATGAGCTAACGGTGAGGTCCCCTGATTTACTGTAATTTTATGCGTACATTTTCATTATTTTTTTGATAAGTACAGTATAAACGCTGTGACGCAATACGATAAGCCAAATATAGGACCTTACCTTGGTGGCAAAGCATATCCGGAATTTTCTCTTTGTCTAATACGCTTGGCCAGATTTTCTGGAGCGTATGGGTTGTTTGGAAGATTGACTGGGTTTTGCCATTTCAACTTTTCTCGCTCAGCTATTGTCATTTTCGATGTATCCAACTCTACATTTCGCCTTTCCCATTCAAGCAACTCCTCGTAGTCTTCTTTAATCAAAGTGTGATTATGATCCATTGATTGGGAAGTTTCTCTTAAAGTTTCTTCTATAGAGGATACTTCAGAGGCGGCCTGAAAATTTTCATATTACGTTTACACGTATTTTCCAGTGATATATTGATGCAGTTGATGTTGCATTAAATGCATACTTAATGACTCCAATTGTTTAATGAAATGAGATTTCATAATAAGTAGCATGATAAATGGCCAAAAATTACATACCGACACAGGCCTTGGCTGAGGCGAAGCTGACTTGGCATAATCATTAGATGGCACAGCCAAATTTTCCATTGCTGCTGGTTCCTGATTTTTAGCAATCGCTGTTGGCATTTCTACTCCCATTCCACCATGCTGAATTTGGAAAGTCACTTTGCTCATTCCTCCTTTGTTTTTGGCAACAGCGACATACTCTCCATCAACAGAGTAACCCGTTTCCTGTTTACGTATTTGGACTACCCATTTTCCATCACCTTTATCCTCTGTAAAAAAAACATGATTATTAAAAACCATATATCAAAATAAATGACAGTGACGTCAGTGGTAATTAGATCAAATAAACGTACCTAAAAGCACATGTGAAAGTTTGCTGATTTCTACATTGTTTCTGTAAATTTCAAGGTATGGTTCTGGGAATCCTGAAATCTCGAAAGGAATTGTGAGCGTTGGATCCTCATTTGAAGCTTTTACTATTTCTGTCAAAGCAGTAAAATTTGGAGGTTCTGGTTTTCGTTGTTCGGTAGCTTTCATGGAGAAAAAATACACAAATTAGCAATACTATCTCCAGTTCCAAAACTATAAATTTTCAAGTTGCTCAATTAGCCTTACCTGTCAAAACTAATTTAAAGCAGTGTTTTGTTTCGTTGCCTCTGTGATCAAAAATGGAAATGTGATAGTTCCCAGCATCATTATCGTTAACATCATACACGTACAGGTAATGCTGGTTCGTGTTGTCGATAGAATATATCCACCTCTTCCCCTTTTCAGATGTCACCAGTCCTCCTTCAAAGAACCATGCGACACTGTAAGGAAGAGGAGATTCCCTAATTTCGCACACAAACTTCGCTGTTTTCCCGCTTGACGTTTTACAATCTTCCGGAATTATGCTGAAGGTGATTCCTTTCTCAACTTTCCTTTCAGGTTTCTTTGGAACGGGTGTTTTTCTGGTTACATTTGTATTAGTCTCGGCAGGACGACTTTGTTCTGAGGAAACATTTTCTTTTCCTTGTACAAGCTCTTTCTTCTGTTGAGGAGATGACGTTGGAGTAGTGATAAGTTCAATTTTCGCATCACTTTCTTTCCTTGCGTTGGTAGTCTCAACCTTTGGCTCCTCAGTTTTTTCTGGAAGGTCTTCCTCCTCGTCTGTTGATGACATCATGTAATCGCCATCTTCGTCATCGTTAACATGGTCAGAAAGGTCTGACATATCTGAAGCTTTCTCCTCTCCAATTTGAGGTTCTATGCCGTCTTCATTAGGGTTTGGCACCAACATCGGGACAGCTTCCGCCATTAAATTTCGTTTCTTAAATAGCTGCTTTCGTCGTTTAAAGAGCCAGTTTTGCTCCCAATCGGATATTTGGGAGACAAGAAGAGCAGCAGCCTTCGGATCTTCCTCACCACCTTGCGGAAGAGCATCTATTTATATACAAACAATTACCCGTCAAGCGTTTCCAGTTTCCAATTCATGTGAAATGGCATTTTAAGTGGATAAATATTTACCAGCTTCTGTTTGGCTAATGATATCAACTCCTCCCTCAGGAAATGCCACCCGTTTGTCAAAGTTGGACAGGTCTATTCCAAATAATGGGTCATCATTCTTAACCTGTGTTGCCGGTACCTCAGCATTATTGTTACTTCGTTGCTGACGACCAGATTTCCTCAGTTTACGATTTCTGACAGGTGGCGAGTGACCAATATCTGAGTCGCTTTCATATGTCGTTGTAATTTCTTCAACTTGTTCTTCAATCTAAAAGGAAAAAATTCAAGATGATTCAAATTAGTCCATGAGCATAAAATCATTTTCATGTTTTCAAAAAATATATCCTGATAATCATTTTAGCACGTACCACAATCTGCTGTTGGGCACCACCTCGTTGATGACCTTCGTTAGACCAATTGGAGGAACTTGTTCCCATGCTTAGATCATCATCAGATAAGTTGGAATGCTGCTGAGGCGACCTCTTCTCAAGATTCGACACCCAACCTTGTACATCTATCGCAATAATACGGAAGTGCACCGTTAATAAATGTTGAAATGTATGTATCTTGACTTTTTTTCATAAATTTTTGTTCATAACAATTTGCTTACTATATTGATTCTTTTGCGAAATGATTTCATTCGTTTCACTCATTTCCGAATCCGTTTGAACTGCTGAATCAACCAGACTCAAGGGGGAATCTGATTTATTCCTGGTTTTCTGTCCATTTATCACTACCTTGTTCAAGATAGCAGTAGCCAACACATCTTCGTACGATGTTTGACCCTCCCCATGACCAGAGCTGCTGTCATCTTTCCTGTCAATTACAGAGTCCTCGTTTATTTCATCCTTTGTTTTCTCTGATGACGCCATACTCGCTGGCGTTACACTTGGTTCCATCAATGGAAGTTCCATGGCTGCTTCTTTCACTTGTACCAACAGGTTTGTCAAAGTTGTATGTGCTGAAGTTGGAGTTTCGCTGAGTGGTTTATCTGTAATGAACAAGAATACACTCAATCAACACTAGTAGTACATAGGCCAGCGAGAAACAACATCCAACTAATTACACAACTAATGGTACTCTCTGAATGCTTTATCATTAGAGACTCGTTTTTGTTTGTAAAGGTGATGATGAGAATAAAATACGCTACATCCGACCTTGATGATGTTCAGTTGAAGTCTAAAAAGTATTTTGTTTTACAACAGGAAGTACTCTCAATGATCAAAAGCAATACAATGACCATAGTTATATGTATATATCTGTTGAATATGTGTGTATGTGATGATGAGTCGTATAAAATTCATCCGTTTTTAAAACTTACTTTCAATTGCAAGTTTGAGAGAATATCCCAAATTCATGAGCCCATCGCTGAGTTTTTGGTGAAACCGATGGAATAGGACATCATCTGCGGATTTGCATTAAAGGGAATAATTTTGATTAAATCTCAATTGCCAACATAGAACATTTTTTATCATGCGATTTTATTAGCAAATCAGCACTCCAAGCGGAAGCCATGTTTTGAACCATGCATAATTACAGAAGTGAAGATTGTGGGATGCTATGATAAATAAGTTTTCGGAAATTAGTTACATCCATCTATTTTAATTGCACATTGGCACATTACATAAATACTCTATACACGTTTGTCATTTGGTTTGTGGGTTACGAAGATACTATATACCGCATTTCGTAACTTTTTTTTGTCAGCATAACCATGAAATTTTATAACTGGTTTCCTATATTAATTTGGTTTGGTATCGGTCGGTGTAATAAAACATAAAGAACAATGAGCTCAGTTGTAGTCGTAATTCATATCGAATAACTTTTTTTGCACAAAAATTGTACAATACGTACTAAATAGAAAATGAAATTTTCATCATTTGGCATCAGTGCAAGTTTTTATCCAATTTTTGAGAACCCAGAAAAAGAGAAATGTAAAAACGTAAATATCTCAGCATGTGTCCATAAATAAATAAAGCAATTGTACGAACGTCATCTCCAAAGGTTTTTAAATATTTTTTCTGATATTATATGATCATTGTTTATGTTCGTAAACTGACAACAAAACAGTGATAACGTTGAATCATTTGCACGTACATTTTCTGCGATGAAATCAACTAGCTAACTAATGAAATTTCATACTTTTTCCATTGTAAAAAAAATCATTTAAAGTCAATTCATCAAAATTTGTTATTTTCTGTTTTTATCATTTTCTACGCCATTATTGAGCCACGCAAATAGTTTAATTTAGTAGCTTTCAAAAATAAATATAATTATACGCTAACAAGAAACCTGCTTTGCCCCTTTCACAATTTTTTGTGATTTTTGAATTTGATATTTTGCAGAGGAACAAAATGTACGTTCATTTTAGTAGGAAGTAATTCGTCCTTTCACTTAAAAAAAACTACAAAAATAGGTAAGCATTATAGCAAGATTTTTGCCAGAAGAGAATGTGCAATAAGATAGTTTGCAAGGCAGAAGCGAATACGAAGTTGTCTATAGACTAATTTGCTGTGAAGCTAATGCAAAAATAAGAAAATATATAATCACTTTGTCAAAAAAATGAGATGCTTATTTGATACCAAAACCAAAGAATATAAAGGATCTACTTACATTGTGGGTTGTCAAAAAGTCGTGCTAATGAGACAGATGCAATTCCTTCGTCAATATAGGATTCCACAAGGCGCTCAAGATGTTCTCTCACATCTTCTGTCGTCTTGTCTTGCTCTGTAAAAACCACACAAACAACATTAAGTCAAAAGTGTCAAACATAATTACTCTTCTTCCGCATAATATTAGGCTGGTGGAGTGTGTGGCAGATAAATGAACATAATTTAGATTTTTATGAAAACGGGGCATTAAGAACAGAAGCATTTATTGGACAATGTTACATATCTCTTACAATACATTTTTAAAATAGAAAGTATTCAGTTGAGATTTACCTGCCGCTACAAAGCTGGCATCCCCTTGGGACACACCATTGATCCAAAAATTGGCTCTTTTGTCAATGGACCTATGAAATTAAAATGTTAACACAAATAATGTAAGTTAAGTAGATTTAACTACATGAACATTCCACACTTTCCAATTCCAAAATTGTATTTTGTGTTTCCTTTTTCGTTTACTTTGTTTTGTTTTATCCGCATTAACACGTGTATTTGAATTCATTTTTTTGTGTGCTAGTAAAGCTATCACATCTTATTTATCTTTGTTCCCTATTTTCACATTTGTCATATCACTGTTTACAACTCCCTAAATTGTCTTAAAAGTTGTAAAGACTGGTTTTATGCTTTTTAACAAGTTGAATGCATCTAAAATCCGGTTTTCAACATGAATTTCAACAAGTTATTTTGTAGTTGACTCTGTTATAGGAGCATGAGTGCTTTCCCAAAAAAAAATTAATGTCAACTTAATCACAGTAATATGTAACTCATTCATTTATTTTCTTGTGAACATTATCATAACTCTATATAAGGTATCCTTTATTGTCACCATAAATTAGTAAAACAAGTAGTAAGTCCACAACAGTTTTTAGTAATGTTTTGTTCACGGTATAATGATTGAGTAATGATAATGGTACATGTGGTCGTTCTAAATTGCAATAATTTATCAACTGATTTTATTTAGGTATAATTTGGCGAAAGAGTGGAAGCAGAATAACAGCATTTAATTCATTTTTTTGTGTACAGTAACAGTAAAAAAGGAAACACATAAACATTTAAGATTAAGACGAAAGATAAACATTTTTATTTGGTAGACAAACTTACGTGGGTGGATGACAATGTCCGCACGTGAGTGTATTCTTTGCTTGATTCCACACAGCGCAGCTTTTACACACTCTCAGTGAGCAGATAGAACATTGCACAGGTTGATTGGTTGAAAGTATGCCACTGCTTTCCGGCTTTGGTAAAACTTTATTGCACTGGACACAATTCAAATTGGTTGAAGATACTCCCGAGTTACCTTCGATATTGTTGTTATTGATGACCGCAGCGGAACTGCCGTTGTTACTGTTTCGTTGTCGTAAATCCTTGCCCTTTTCTCCATCAACTCGACTGCAATTAACAATGAAATGAGAAAAACTGATAAATAAAATGCTTTGTGAGAGTAATAAATTGGTTTTTAAGTGGGATAACAACAAAGCAGAAATATAAGAACTCTATTCAGTCGCAAACTTTTTTTGTCTAATCAAGTCAATCAATTTTAATGCTGATCTCAACGTAATAAAATTACAGACATGTTCACTATAACGCTTTTCGCACCATGTGCGCCACCACCGCAGTATATCAGTTATACATACTTACATAGGTGAGTACCTGAGTAAATAGTACCTAAAGGGTGATAAAGGAATGCACATGCCCAGCCCATGTGCATTCTACATTTTTTACAGTATAATTACTATGTGTACTTGAAGTAGGTACGTAAAAAGTTGGTTGCCTACATTCAAGCTAGTTTTTTTGTCAATATTGTCATCCAGACATTCTGTGAGAATAATAATTAAAAATTACACTCATACACTTAAATTAACGCTTTATCTCTCATAACTGGGATTCAAATACAATTTTCTAATCAATTTGCCCTTTGTTTTATGAATAAGGTAGGTAATGTGTTTATTATGAACGTAAACACCCACCATACACCATACTTAAAAGACTTTTTTTAAATGTAGGCATTCTATTATAAATCATGGCAATACCTGCACTGTGAAACTGGGCACACTTTTTGCGAATTTTAAGCCAAACACTTAACTAAACACTGTATTATACTATTAATCATAGCTATATGCCATGCCAGGAAAATGTTTTCATTATGTTATGTAGTATTTACAGTTTACTAGCAATCAGTAATTTTTTAGTCTCATCTCTCATCTGAGTAGAATAGGAGGTCTACTCACAGGTCGTGGGATAGTTTCTAACCGAGAGATCGTAAAGATTACGATTACATTTAAAAAATATATAATCTCAGCAAATAATACACAGATTTTTTTTGTAACGTTGCTTGTACTTTATGAATATGAGTTAAGGCACATGATAGTGAGCTGAGTGAGTTGAGTGCATTGTTGCACTGCACTCTGCACTCACCTCATCAAATCGCCGTCATCATCATTACATGGTTTACTCTGCTAACAAGGTGTATTCATTCGCAGTACAAATTTGCAAGCATTTTTTTTATCAAAAGGCTAGACGGCATTGTTTTTTAAACTGTACCCAAAAAATGCATTGAATACCGTCCACAAAAAAAATCATTTCATTTCAATCGGCAAAAGGGAACCATCGATGTTAATGCTTCAAAATTTGAGTGCCCAGTTTAATGTACTGAGCTGGCATGAATCAAACCAGAACTTCTGTTATAAGACATGATATTCAAAAAAAAAACTTTGAACGAAAAGTAAAGTAATTATTATTTGCAATTTCAACAATGATATAACCCATACACACAGGTATATTTTATATTTTGTACCTAGACGTAAGTTAAAGCATATAAAATATTAATTTGCTGCAAAAACCGGCCCGAAGCTGATTACTAGTGTATTTACTAAGAAGAGAAGGGGAAGGGATTGCTACGTTCGTAGTCTCTGTATTAAATGTAAATTCAAAGTGATTAAAAAATTAAATTCTTTTTACGTGCATTGTACATGGCATGCCATACAATTACTTATCTTTTCGATGTGATAACTTAAAGATAAAAGTTACTTATTAGAACAACAACGTTGATGTTTTGGATAATCAAATAAATTAATAGGCCATTCTCTGTTGATTGTTGTGCATGATTATTTCTTAGTTTGATTTGATATACATTTTTGTGTGTACAGAGCCATGTTGCATTTCGCACTCAGGAAATATATATATTTTTAAAACTATATACAAACTTTTTGTTATTATTATTGACCATTATGTTACATATTGTTAAAATCCATGCAAAATGAGCAGTAATGGTTGGTACAAAACTAGCCATTGTCTCGCAGACAGGGAACACTTATCGTGAATGAAAATCATGTATCAAAACAAAAGAGATAGGCTGCATATATAGTACAATCTATGCAGGCATCTCTTTTAACAACAATGTTATAATGTGAAACAAACAATATAAATAATTTTCTCTGTTTTGTCCGACCGTCCGAGGACAACAGACAATTTACAATTTTTACCGTTACTACTAACGCGATGAGGATCGTGGTTGTTGCAAAGTGACGATGCGATGCATCAGTAGTTCAACAATGTTGTTTGCAAACTTAGACCTATCATAATTGCAACGGTAGATGTAGGTTTTAAAAATTGCATATTATACAAAGTCTGTGAAAATGTAAGGACTAAACACAGCCATTATGACGTGATCATAATAAAATCGCACTGTCCTGCTTCCCTCTTACACTTGACTTGATACATGGCTTTTATTTGCTTGACAGCGTCAGTTACAGTACGCTTACTACTTTTCAAGTATCACCCAGCGCAAAATATTTTTTTCGCGTTGACGCTCCATCAAGTAAATAGCTATACGTATCAATCGTAGCAATACGGCATCTTCTTTGCTAAAGACATCATCATAAACTCAAAATATTATTGCCAAGAATTATGCTTGATTGGTCCATTACAACAATATATTTTGGGTGTTATGTTGTATGAATGCGATGCGATGTGGCACACGCAGTTTTATCATCTCTTCACGAGAAAAAGATGATGGGTACTTTTTGCAGCAACCGAATACACAAAATAATAAAAATTAAGAAAAAGGAAACCCGTTTGAAAAAAATTGGACATTTGGTCAGTGGCTTGAGATTGAGGAAAGCCTATTAAACTGGGCCTAATAGGTGGTGGGATGGGAGAAGCTGAGAATGGGATTTGGTTTGGTAAAAACGCAGATGAGCGGCTCAAAAACGGTATAAACTAATGATGATGTTGCACCGTCTGCTGTTCGTGTGATCGGTAAAAATGATCAAGGACTAGTACCCTTCTTAATTTTGAAAAGGAAATATTTTTTAGAATAGTTACACATACTTCCTTGTCGAATCAAACAGTTGTAGGCTGACTGGGTGATGTGATGATGATCATTGGGACGATGACAGCACAAAAAATATATGTACTCAATAGTTAGCGCCGCAGTCTGTAAGACACGTTTTTGCTAACCACTGTCCATTTAATACTGTAAGAAAAGTAAAGATACTTTCTGCAAAAGTTTTGTAAGTTGGTGAAGAAGGAAGAACATCACTTGAGTTCATTCGATTATTGAGTTTCTTCAAATTAAATACACAGATTTGATGTGATAAGAATAAAATTAGTACATCATATTGTAATCCTTTGAAGAAATCTCGAATTAGGAGGACTAGGACTCGCTTACTACGACTTATGAAAGCATATATTTTTCATAATAATAACGTACATAGCAGCACTGCGTAAAAAGGAGTGACACACCAATCAATATTTTAACACCCTTTCTTCGTGAAATGTCTGTCAAAAAATGGCAGGGAGGATTTTTCACAGCGCTACTAAAAGTGTGAAGAATGTACATTCGTATCTTTAAATCTTACAACCAAGTAATTGCAAACTTATCCGCAAACAGCGGTAAAACCAGCTTATCGACGCAAGCATGATTGTATGTAGTACCGCATTTTATATGTAAATTATTCTTTTTTTTCGTCCTATCTGCACTGCATCGCATAGATTTTACGTGATTTTATTAATTCCGAAATCCGAATGTTTAGTTTTAAACAGGCGTACAACAGATATGTAGTTTTCGTTTGTTGTGAGGTGAGGATAGATCGATAGATGAAATAATGTGCTAAAATTAGTGTAGCAAACTGCAAACAGTAAATGGCAACCAGTGAAACGTACAAGGTTGACGTTTATGATGTATCATCAGTATCATACATTTCTTTTGGTTTTTGTTCAAAACCCTGATTTTTTTTTATCTGCCTTAACTTCTCGTTTATTATTTTGAAGAAATTATGACTTTTTAGGGTTCAACGTTTCGTAATTATATTAACTAAATATAGGTAAGGAAGAATTACCTGTCAGTAATACGATGATTGTTTGGCCAGTAAAAAGTACGTGAGGTACGAATTAACTCACAATTTTTATGAATTTTCAGTTAGGGAACTTGCAATTTGCGAATCTTTTTCTTGTAAATTGAAAAGACGTGACATAATAACCATAACCAAATCGTATTGATCAATTTGATAAAAAAAATTATGACATGCATTAATTTACATGCGTTCACAATACGCATATAGTCGCACGCAACACACGCGTGCGCGTGATCTGGTAATGTTGTTTCTGACTCAGCTTATACCTTATCATAATGTCTTTCTCCTACATCTTGTATTAAAAAATAGAAAATGTAATAAAATAAAATTCTCCCTTGAACGCTTCCACATGTCACACTATCATTAATGTTTTTGTCAGGATGCATTTGTTGTGTGCATTAAACTTAACTGCTTGTATGGAGTCGGAGTCTGTAATGTTCAAACTACATAGATAATTTTTGTGTTTAGATAATGTACCGTGTGCAGCAAATAGAATGCAATCACGGTTTGAGATAATGTTGTTTGGCAAAAACAAGGCAATAATGGGGCGATTGCATACAAATCGCTGTTGCAAATTTAAAATTGGAAAGCAGCCAATAAAATGCTTATAAGATTGCATTACTCAAAAAAAGATGAGGACGATTAAGATGAGTAAATCATTTTCAACAAGAGGAAACTAATTTTTTTTTGAAGAAAGACATATTGCAAGTTGATAATACATGGAAATTAAGGAAACTCCCTAAAAAGTAAGTAAGATTATCATGATCACGATGTTGTTGGGCAGGATATTCATATTTCGTTTATAAAAAAACTGCACTGCCAAATGAAAGCACAAGAGCTACTTCCTTTAATTTCCTCATAAATTATTGTAAAAGATGTAACCATACAAAATTACATTATGAACTAATTTGCAAAGGCGCAAATCCCGCCTCGAATTAACTATGACCAAAAAAAATGTCGGCCGATTAGGTATTAAAGCATTTTATAATTTGAATTGAGCATATTATGACGAATTATGGCAAAGATTTCCTTCCTATTTTAAAAATAAATAAAGGATTTGTCCTGGTGCAGCCCTTGTATTGCCGTATCATGTAATGCAATTCATTATTGGTCACTGTTAGTTTATTAATGTACCATTGTTAATAATATTAAATTGAAGTTAGTAAAGCAAATACCTTGCAAACCATCTAAACCACGGAACGCAACTTTTATCATTGCTACTTTTATCTTGGATTCTTCGCAAGTCAGTACATGACGAAGATCCATGTTGGTTGTACATTTTCGTTGCATTGTTGCTCTTAAGACTACTGTTACCGCTACTCGTGCTAGTACTAATGTTAATAAGCGATGCATTCCTATTGCCAAGTTGTCTCATACTTTGAGTTACAACTTGGCGTTGATGGTTATCCTGCATTGGATTAGGCACTCTAGGAAGTTTATGATCAATTAGCACTGTGGGCCATAATGAAGCTGCTGTATGATGAATTGTTGGGTCACTACCACCAGGCACCAAACTGATTTCGTTGCGTCTCATTGCACTGACCACATTAGCACTACTGCCATAATGATTCACTTTGTCGTTTTTCTTGATTAGTGCAGCATTCCTTTTGTTGTTCTCAGCATGACTTTCTTTCTCTTTTCCATTCAATTTCTTTGAACTGTTTTGAATATTTTCACTTGGTAGCTGTAGAGTTTGAAAGTGTCCACCCTTCTTGCTGTCGTGTAGCTCAGTTAAATTTGGATGTGACAAATATGCGTGTGCAGATAATGACTGCTTGCGAGGAGGAATTGACGGGAATTTAATGACATGCATTTCATCGTCATGTATGGGACCAGCAGAATGGTAATATTTATCTTGACTAGGATCATGTTCATGATCATGATTACCGCGATAATTAGGTGGATAATTAGGGTGCTCGTAAGGAGAACGAAATAATAATCTCGGAGGTGGAGGATATCGGAGTATAAATGCTTGTTGGCCTTGCTGGTGCTGTGCTCGCACTCGTATAATGTGCGGTGGTGGTGGAAAATGATGTCGAGGACGTCCCACCATCGACATGTTTTGTGGATGGCGAGATGGTGGGAATGGTCCCCGAACGTAGGCAACCATCGGACCATGACTTCTACCTGGAGCGTATACAACGCTTGGAAAATTACTATTGTTTCTTGGTGGCAGAGGCGGACCATTTAGAGCCACTGACGATGGTGGTGGATGGCGAAAATGTTGCGTTGGTGCACGAAATAATAATTGACCTTGTGGTCCGATATGGCCCAGGCTTTGCAAATGAAAATTGCGTAAACTGGATTGTTCATCGTAGATTACTTGCTGAGATGGGATTCTTTCTCTACTACAAATGGGTACAATAGATGGTCGGATTGTTCTAGGAGCAGGGATGGGTCTATCCAATGTGCCTCCACTTCCGCTTGTACCTGACGATGCTCTAGATCGTCTTTGTAATGGGACAGGTATATCATTGACTCTGCTTGGTTCCAAATCTGGTGTCAAAAATTCATCGGTTGATGTTGGACTAGAGGAATGAACAGAGTCTCCCGTGGGGCTACTTGATTTGGAACTTTCTGATCTGCCATCACTTTCACGAGCTTTTCTTTTGTAAAAGAGACATTTAAAGTTTGATGTGACACATTTCAGCCTTTTGCTTGTAGTATTCCTATCAGTTTTGGTCACTTTTTCAAATTTCAAGTTGAACTTTTTGCTACCTTCAGAACTTGGTGCTTTGTCAAGGGAAGAGCCAACGCTCTTGGACTTTCCTTTGTCGGAATGCTTTATCACAGGCATTTTTTCTACCAAATAAAGTTCAAGTTTTTTTCCAAAAACACTTGTTCACATTTACGCATTCTGCTGAGCTTCTTGTTTGAAGATCAAATGAAGCTTAAATTCTTTTACTTTCTGGTTTATTTGTTGGACCATGAGAGATCCGTGTGAGTGAACTAATTTAGCATTGCGCAGTTCACGCATCGTCATTACACTCCAGTCAAGGATGTAGATGAGGTTCATTCCAAATTCTTGAATAAACTAACACTGACAATGAAAAATGTATTGAATTTTCATACGAAATATTTTCACTTTCACACCTGAAACTCTTTCCAACCACCTGTTCCAACCAAACCACTAAAAGAGTTACTGCCACTGAACATGGCAATGAGTATTAAAAATGTCACTAGCACTATAGCTATTTCAAAAGCCTATAGTCTATCCAAATGTCTGCATTTATCCAAATAAAGATGAAAACTACCCAAATGTTTTCCAAAATGCGTAGGTAAAATCTACATCTTGATGATCATGATCTGATCATACATACATCCCAAATGAAAGGGACATGATAAATGTTTATCTTGTTGAGCATGCAAAAAGTAAACCTCTTCTATTTTTCTGTTGTTTTGTTTCTTTTTTTACTTTAACACTTGTGTTTATTTTGTTGCGGTTGTTCAACCAGCCATCCAATACAGAAGTACTAGAAGAGATGCTTTAATTGTTAATAGGGCACGTCAGTAAGTAAGTACGTGAGAGTGATGATAATTTACCTACACCTATAAACGCAATTATTTTACAAATACGTTATAATATGATATAGGATTAGGATGTAGTTTTATTTTGTGTATTACAATCAATAAATCATTAGCTGTAAAAAATCCGGTAGTTTTTTAGCACACAACAATAACTCTGTTCACGTTCACTCTTAAACCCATCAAGAGTGTGATGCTCCATTATTGGGTTAATGCGTTGTCTATCGATATCTCTATGCTATAATTAGTGTATTAGAGTAAGATAAACTAGGTATTAGAAATATATCAACCACTACAAATTTTTACAGCATTGATTATAGTAAACTTTGACAAAAACAAAAACTACTTCTCATACTCCTCCACAATTGAACGGTTTTTATTAGGCTTTGCCGTGGTTTTGCTTTGGTACGCAAAGGTAATCAAATCAAATCATATCAGTGAGCATTGCTTTGTTAACAATCAAATAAAAATTGTTTTACAACTAGAAGTGTTTTGATATGATATAGTAACGGTGGTGGTTAATGATGAAGAGATGATGGCGAGAGAAGTAGATCGCGTCAACCCTAAATGGTAAATAAGCAGAGCATATCTGAATGGCTATCTAACAATATGTCTAATGAGTAAACTGAAAACAAAATAAAGGTATGTATTTTATTATTACTTCTAGGTTTACAATTGCATTCTATCTAAATCTAGTAAAAATCTTCCTCCATTTCTCCTGTTGATGAGAGAGATGAAATAAAATGCATGCAGAGCTCTAGATGGTATTTTGTACCAAACTCATTTTTTGACAAGATACCTAAAACTACACGTACACAATGCGTTGATGGGGTTTGTAGTATCATATCAACTACGGTAGCAGTTATGGTGTTCATCTAACCGTCAAAAGTCAAAATGTGCTCATATATATATATTTATGTGATAAAAAAACAAACAATGTAAGATGGTTTTGACTAAAATTACACCAAAAATGTCTAGGTTTATTACGTATATATGAATGGCATGCATGTATTTTCATTTTTCACTCTTATGGAAAAATGTTCATCGTTAAAATTGTGAATTCACGGTAATAAATGTGAAGGTATGTCTATACGATATACTATAAAATGTTTTTATACAGTCATAATAGTCATAAATATAAACCCTCCTACATCCACCCTCAAAAAAATCTCGATAGTAAAGATATGCAATGTTTATCCACCACACGAGCACAACACGTCGTAGGTTAAATACCATGTAGAAATGTGCAAATGCAATGCAAAGTTCATACTTTATGTACCTCATTTTGTTATGGAATACAAGCACACAATACTAATCCTCACTAGCATCACATATTTTATTGTTACACAAGCCGAGAACCTGAAGGACTCCGGAAGTCTGCTTTATTTTAAGCTATTGTGTGTGTCATTTTTAATTTTCCATTTCGTCGGTTTTTCTGCCGACGGCAGTAATAGCGTATTATGCAGAATACATGCATACGTAACAAACAATATCCAACACAATCAGGACATCAGGAGTCAGGTGCATCTCTTCCCATGTTTTTATGATAAGTGTAAGTTGAAAATGAAAATTTAATTATTGCCGGTCAGTCAGCATTACTTTACGTCATACGTCGTCATAAAATAATACCATCATTTTTTAAGTTACATGCCCTGACTAAATAATGCAGTGGAGTGACATGGATCTTACATGATGAGCATTGTGTTATTGTGTACCTGTCTCGCATTAGCGATGATCATGATGATATCATGGAAAATCTTCAAATTTCTTTAAAACAAAACTACCTGATTATCTGACCTATATAAGAATCCATCTGGAGATTTTCTTACAGAAAAAAGAATTCTAATTCTAAAATTTGATTTGTACAAAGATCATTGCACCACCAAATTTTCTATATCAAATCAGGACACATATATAAATATCAGTATTAAGCTATTTGTAAATATTTGGAAGCTATTAAATAATTATATACACGCGAATATTATCGGCCAATGGCCAATGAAATGGCATGTCCTTTTAACTACTGCATTGCGTTGTTGAAAGATTACAGAAGAATTCACTGACAATATTTATATAACATCAGTAAATGAAATATATTGATGACTGACTTATCGCTACAATTTTATAACAAAAAAAATGAATGAAGAAATGTTGCGGATACTCATTGTTAGTGACAGGCCGTATAACACAGGAGTAATAAATATAAAAATCAGTGACATGGAACGAACACGACTAGATGAAATCCCAATTTATACATTGCAAGATTGAAAAAAGATGATTGGTCCTAAAAATAAAAATACGCACATATCCGACTCACTTAATGATATCAGAGATCTCAATGCTCTAAATCTAAATATGTAACAAATTTTCTTACATATTCAGTGTATACTTTTATTGATGTACTTGCCGTAGTAGTTTTTTTGGACTTTTATGGCTTCTTAACAATGCTATCGATAAACTGAAGCGATGTAATAATTTGAATGAATAAACATTTCTGTATGCATACAAAGTTGGGCTAGATTTTTAACAATGACATAATACATATATAATATATGTTATACATATGTACGCGTACGGTTACGATTTTTTTCACACTGTAGATGAATGTAAGCGTAAAAATGTCCAACAAATTGGATTACACAGTAAAATTAGACTAAAACTCAATGATGAACTTCCTAGGAAATCCAATATATTTTATGTAATCCTCCTGAGGTTGTAGCACAAGCACATGCACAACACACACCAACTATGTTAGTATTTAGAGCAAACGAAGAGTTATTATATATTTACTAAATTTACTATATAATTTTTCAATAATTGATCTGATCTATGATATGATCTAATCTAAATTTGATTGACGACTGATTTCACCCCCACGTCCTACTGTGACTACAATCAACAATACTATTAATTATTGATGGTAGTTGTAAGAAGTTATGAATTTATTATAGTGTAGTCATTTGTAATAATAACATGTAGTACCAACAAAAAATCATATATTTGATAACAGCATGTTATTTTTTGGCATATTTTTGTGAATAATTCATGTGCTTTGCTATGACTCATGAGTAATGCCAGTGCTGATAATAGGTATTCGATTTTTTAGCAGTGCTGAGGTTAGCAAATATGCTACTATAAAAAATATAACATACGTATAACATTCTTACAATTTGATACACCCTTTTGCCATCTATCATACAGTGATCATTGCAAGAACCGCATTTTATTACATTTAACATGCAACGTTTAAGTTTTATTACGATTATTACTGAAACACGTTATATTGCTCTCTCAGCTCAGGTAAAAAAAACTTTTGCTTTCGGTTCGTTTGTGTAATAGACCGTATATCTTACAATTCGCAAAGCAATGAATAAGCATTCTAACAATAGTAGATATATAAATGTCCAATTTTGTAGTACTCATTTGTTAATTGTGGTGTCGGTGTCTCTGGAAAAACATTGTCACTACATTAGACGTACTATTTATGTCAAGCTAGTTGATTTATAACGATTGTTTGATGACGATATAATGACAGAAATGAACATATGAAATTTCAAAATAAATAGCAGAGCAACAAAACTGTGGTTTTGTCAAATTTTATGTTGCAAGGTCTTTGATGCAGTTCAGTTTAGTATATGGTACGTAACCTTTGCTGAAATATACTTTAGTAAGGTGCGATAAGGTAATTGACATTTCATATTATTACCATTCTTGCTGAAACAGAAGGTGTTGCATATCATGGCGATCATGCAATAATGCTCGAATTGTCACAAGGACACAGACTGTCAAGTGGTGGCGTGAACAAAACATTTTCGGAAATAATATGTATCTGCGTGAAGAAAGGTTAACTAGTCGTAAATAAAAAATGAACCTTTATCATGTCATGCACAGAAGCACACATGATATATGAGTAATAGTTGTAATGTAATAATATTTTAGTACAAAAATACAATACGTCTATAAATATCTAAACCCTGCTTTATAGAAGAAGATATTGTGCAAGTGACAGGGACAAACGTTTCAACGACAATGACTCCTGACCAGCAACCAACCACATCACCAAAGCTTTTTTTTAAAGAGTAAATAGATAAATGTGACGATGACGAAAGTTTTTGAGCAGTATAGTGAGCAGTGTTCAAAAATATATGAGCATCTTGGTAAATCATCACATCAGTTTTTATGTTTCAAGATTTCTATTAAAACAAACACGCCACGCCAGCTACTGATAGTACTAGGAAAAGGGAGAGTTTTCTTAAATTTTTGTACTCCGTTATTAAGTCAAAACAGAGGTAAACAATAGAGGTCCATATTTGAGCCTAATAAGATACTTTAGGCAACAACGCAACGCCTACAGTAGTCATTTTTTAAGGAACAAACAATAAGCTAAGTGACTACTTATTGCATTTTGTAAGTAAAAATTGCACAGAGATGTAAATACCTATGTATATTATATCATCAGAAGAATACGAGTACAATCATTCATAGTGGTGTTCAGACTTCAGCAGACGTAGAAAGCTATTATCGTCATCATCACCTTCCCACAACATATTAAATGCCTTTTTAAAAATTCAAAGATGGGCCTAAACAGTCATTTTTAAATTAGCATGTCCAGCCATGCGTGCTTAATAGGGTATTAGACGAGGTATTTTTTGTTATTACTTTACTTTCGCTTTCGTTAAAGACATTAGCCAATGGCCAAAAACGGTATTAAAATGATATACTATTTGCAAGGCAATATTATTGTTGGTCCATCCTCCTCCTGGCCCTAACACCTAATTCGATATGCTTTTCAGAAAATGTCCACTAATTAGCTAATATTATGATTATGGTCTTAAGACACTATTTTAGGCTACTATGCATGACGTGTAGCAAACAAGCATATCATAGAATAATCCGCATAATAAACTGAAGTGTCTCGTAATCATATATAACCTTTATTTTACGGTAGTTTATTTGAGAATGGGAGGGGAGGGGAAATGAAATAGTGCCTAAGTTGGCAGAATTATAGACAATATTTTACAGGAAATGGCATAGCGCATCTACTACTTCACAGCTAATGCACCTTATGTAGGATTACTTTGCGATACCATGCATAAAGGAACATAAAAAGTTTTTTTTAATTACAGTAGGTGATGATTGTATGACATTTGATAAGCTTAGCATATTTCTTGTTTGTTTAAAATTATTTTTATAGGGACATCATTAGATTTTAGATTGCGCAAGAACAGTTATACTCTGCATTCTTTAATGTCGCAGCATACGACATGTGTCTGCAAACTTGTTGCAATTAAGAATAACGGGTAAATAAAATACAAATCAATGTGTGAAAATGTATGATGATAATCGTGAAGAAGGTGTGTAATAAAATAATAAAATGAATGAAAACCGCTAGTCACACTTCTTGGCTTTTGTGCTACCGACTGACAGTATTTATTGCATTATGGCTCTTACAGTTAGTTGTAAAAAATTCATTTTAAACTACAAACATTTAACGCTACTTTATAATATCAATTCTTAGATAATAAGAGCATTTTTTGCGTTTATTGTCGCGACGTTTGTCACTCAGACTTTAGCCTATCAGACACGAGAACCAAATATAAATGATAGTAAATCAATTGGAGCAATGCAATAGAAGTAGTATTTGGAAGTACATTCGACTACGAAACAAGCTCAAGGTCTCCGGTTAATGCCTTGATCACCCAGTTTTTCTCTCATTTTACTTTCATGAGCTTCATGCTTGTTATTTTATGATAATGACGAAAATAACAAATGTACACTGACGATGAGATGTGCAGTGACAAAAAAGCACCTGTAGCTATTTAATATGGTTTTAATGATACAAACGAACACAGAAATATACGTAATAAAAAATCTGTTTGTACATAATGTATGCATGCAGCATCACGTAAATGAAAACACATAAATGCTTTAAAATGTCCTAAAGATACTGCACACCACCAGTTTAGTTGTTCAGTAGAGTAACCATTTCAATTTGCTTCTTTACATTTCATTATAGTGGTCAGCACAGTATCGCATCCCATATCTTCGATGTCCTCACTCATAAAATTCCTTTGTCAAAGTTTATACACGAGGGAATAAAAAAAGAGAAAGGTTTTTGCAGGGAGTAATGAAATGAAATTTAAAATGTACAATGTCTTGCGAAATTAACGATGGCCAGCAACGCAACCCTACTTTAAAACGCTTTACATGCATTTGTTTTGTGGACACTCTTTCTTATTACAAATTACGTAAAGTTTTTAAAAAACTATACAAATTAAACGTACAAACGTAAACCTTACAAAACAACCTCTAAAACTGCCGAAAATAAATATTGTTTCTTGGCCTTGATTTGATTGTAAAATATAGCTTAACAGCCGCATTCCATCGATTTTATCTTTTGAAATGTACAACAAATTTTCTTGCTGTTTCAATATATTATATCGTTATCGCAAGAAAAGTGTTCTAATGATGGCAGAATCATAATTATTTTCCTTGTTAAATTCTCAAGTAAATTTTGAGCAAGGACACGACAAAGGATTCCATAAAAAGTTTGATAATTAGAAACGTAATAACAGAACCAATGAAATAAACATTGGAATTGATTTAAGCTATATATGTTGTATGTATTTTGAGGAAAATACTTAGATTCGATTCTTATGAAGAACCCATGAATCAAGTCGTAACGTAACAGCAATCAATTTAAAGATTCATATTATTAGCACACAAAACCATGCGTGACCGACTTTAAAAGTGAACCTTTAGATTCTAAACATGCAGAAAAATTCATACATGCTTCGTACATTCGATTAACCTAGTGCTTACATGAAATTCGATGTATCATTTTGTGCGTCATATTTATCTTTCGTATAACAGCCAATCTATCCCCAAACCAAAGGTTTTAATAACAAATTTAGCTAATTGTATTAACTCGTAAGAACAATCAAGCAGAAAATCTCGATGATCAGTATATTCAGACTCACACCAACAACAGCAAGGGTGCGCAAAAAAATTAATCTATTTTGAAGCATTTTAAAACTACAGAGCTAAGAAGCATATCCTCAACGTACAAATTAACACATTTGTGGAATAACATACAAGAAACTCATCATTGTTAACACGAAATTAATCCAAAATACAATAATTTGATTGAAACTGCAAAGTTGAGTTGCATTCACAAAATATGATATGGCCCTCCAAATTTTCATAAAAAAGAGAAAAAAAAGAAGTTCTTTCACATTTTAAATTTTTATTGCGCTTAATTTTGGATTGCATTATTCAATCTAAGCAGACCCAGAGAGAGATAAGCGAAAAGTTTTTGCATCCATTTGCGATATTTGTAATAAAAAATGCATTTTTTTGCAAATAACAAAATCTTACCTATTTTTAAATTCATCATCATTGCTACCATTATCCCCATTTCTTTTAGTTACAGTCTGATGCCTCCCAGCAGTGGCAGAAGTACGACTTGTAGTGCTACTACTACTGCTGCTGGTGTACGTAACAATGTAATCATCATCAAAAAACTGTTTTTGGTAACTTCTTCTGGCACTATCACCTCCTGTACCAGCACCATTACTAAAACTGCTGCTGCTAATGCCGCTTCGACCACCACCGCCACAAAAAGTAGCTTTACGGCCAATGGGTTTAGTAGGGCTACTATTACTACGATGAACCCTACTACTGCTGACAATTGTTTTCAGCCCATTGTTAAATTGGTCATTATTACAGTCAGTTACGCTACTGCTACATGTGCTACCACTGCCACCACCTGCACCTCTTACATTGCTTAGTCCAGAATGATAATGCTGAAATTCTTGAAAATGTGATCGTCTTTGCTCTTTCCCGTCATAACAATCATTTAAAGGCGAAACTAGTTCAAATGTTTTTGTCACTTTTGTCTTTTTGACAACGGTGTACATTTTTTTATCTTTTAAATTTTAAACAGCAAATGTTCAATTTAACCCTGGCCCTGAACTGTTGAAGAAAATTCTGGTAATTGTTTATTTGCCTACAAGTCGCTCAAAAGGTAGAATGTTTAAAGTTTCTTCCTTGAACTTGTTTTCAAATGTTCAAAAAAAATTATAAACATATCACGTTACATATGAACTTCTAGTGTACCACAATTTTGCTTGTTTTTTTAATATTTACTTTTTCGAAAAAACAACTCACGAGTTTGTATTTTTTTTGCAGACATGAGTTGACAGGAATCTACATACCCATGCAGCTGTGTACACTGAACTGACTGAAAAAATAACAATGGTCGGTGGTAAAAGTAAATGAAGGGTTTCACATTATATGTCAAAGACTCTCTAGGAAATGAATGAAGCATTCTCTAAACATGGTTAGTCAGCTAAAGATTTGAAATTGAATCGAGATTTCTATATTAAGTATACTATGTATGATATTTTTCAATAGACAGTCTCGTCAACATGGCCAATGCAACGCCACCATTTATTGTGCTATCACCGACAGCCATACCGGCAGTTGACCGTTTTTAAAAACGCAATTTTTTCAGTCCTCTTGAATGTAGTTTGCTGTATTTTTTTCAGGTACTATCACATAATATCATTCTATATCGTTATACATAATATGAAGAAGACTATATCTCGTCCATTGTTCCTCCTCAACAGCAGCGTGTGTGTCTAATAATAACACCAACTTTGATCATGCATGGATGGGATATGATAGGAAAAAATTATAAAATGAGAGTTATGAATATGACGTTGTTACCGATCCTCTGTTCTATTCAAACTCGGACAGATATCGCATAACATTAAATATGCCGTAAAAAAATGCACTCCCTCAAACGTGTTGTAGGTGTGATATAATAGTAAAGTTCTTTAGACAACTTTAAATTTAAAAGTTTCAAAGTGAAAAAAATGCAGCTCCATTCGTTGGATACAAGTAGGCTACTCATAACATCATGTATTCTCGTGTCGATGTACGCAAAATCTCATTACGTTTAATATTAAGTTGTCTATAAAAATGGTTTGTGGGAAGCCGTGGGATAGTTTTGAAGACGACACTTGTAGCACATTCAGTTTATACCTGATGATGACTAGTGATGACGGTAATTATTGGTGTGATGTTGGGGGTGTACTAAATTCTGTACATGGTGTTAAGTTAAATATTATGATGAGTAAGCCAGTGAAATATTTATATGACAGGATGCGTAGTATTACTTACAATCAGCGCTTGCGCTTCAATGCGTTCAATAGTATACAATGCGACGTGACACAAACAAAGACAGTTTTTATTTGCATTCGCCTGTACTATATTCCTACATGTACATTGGTATGGTATGTATGCCACGTCAAGCCAAATCTCTGAATAACGCAGTGATTTTGTACGCGCCTATATCTGGTTGACGACCGAGTAATTAAATTTGCTTTAATTATATGCATTTTTACAGGTAGCTCCCACTTCTCGTATTTATGAATATTTTTATTTTTCGAAGTTCATCATAATATAGAGCAATTATGAACAACATACCATGAAGTATATTTTTCAATTTGCACAAACTGCGCTCTGCGCTGCACCAGAAATAAAAACACCCATTTAGTCTACGGCTGCTGGGACTAAAGTACTAAAGTCACTCCTACTTCAATAAAACGAGAACATAAAATCAACCAGTGTAATGACACCGCTTTGTTTTAACTACTTCATACTTGCTTGAAGTAAAGTTAAAATATTATATACGTTTGAAATACATACATTTATTATGAGAACTTACATTCTTTGTATCGTATTCAAGTTAACTTTGGAAAGATATTGTTTGTGGGAAAACTTTAGCACAAACAACACAGCATTGATTACAATGTGGATTCAGATTTTTGCCCCTTTACTCTTGAGGCTTGAGGTCAAGTTGCAGTTTTTTTATTTGCATTTTTTAAACTTTGTCAGAAAAATTACAGACTTTCTTGAAGTTATGTATTTCAGGGCGAGGCAAAAACTCAGATTCTTTCACAATTTTTAAAAATGTGTGTGTATCTCTCTAACTTGTTTTAATTTTTTTTAAGTAAAGTGCAATTGAATTTATAGCAATTTCGAATGCGGAGAGCAAGCAAGAAATATACAGTTAAATGTGGTACATGAGCCTTCAAACCGCATGCAAATTAGCAGAGCATACCGTATCAGCGTATCACTGCATTGCAGCATTGCTGCAACTTTGTCAACAGATGTACGCTTTTCAGTTCTGCTGATTATGTCAACCAGCAAAAAATGCAACAAAGAAAAGAAGGGAATTTTAAAGTTTTAAATAAACTAATATAAATGAAAAAGATCATATTGTAGAATAAAGTCAAATCACGCACGGCGCAATACATTTTACAGTGACGGTGAAAATACTGAAATTTTCTAAGAAATTTTACTGTACCTTTTAAAGATGGATTCCAATTTGGGAGAATTTACATTATTTCCTTTCCCACTTTTCGGTTTAGTTTTTAGCTGAATTAGGTACGCACTTTAAATTGATTAAATAAATGTTCATTCAAATGAGTCATTCTAAAACAAACACATTTTTTGTATAAAACTGTCGAATCTTAATGACCACAGCAGTGTAAAATGTCTGGATCTCTGACAGCAGCAGATGGTGCTCAGCTTCACATATTTTTTCAGTTATTGACACTCATCCCAGTAAAATAAATTAACTATTTACCATACACTTGACAGTAGCTTTGTATGACGAAATTACAATTACACACTTCACAGGAACACTGTCAATTTCATGCATCCAAAAACACACATATAAAACTAGAATTCATGCAACATCAACAAAAAAAATCTGTTTATTATTATCAGTTTCCCACCAGTTAAGTTTACCAGCAGGTAAATAACTAGGGTACAATACATAAGTTACATACACAAATTTTGCAAAAATTGACACCTCGAAAAAAGCAGCAAATTGGCACCCTACCAGGAAGAACCTTTTAATAATCAGAAGCGACAAAAATAACAAACCAACACGAAAAATTATCTTCACATGATAAATTTTATAACTAAAAGTTTGCACATGAAAACCTGAAGATTTTTCGCTTGTGTACTTTACCGATGAACTGACAAGCAACTGAACAACTATTTATCGTACCTGTGCTCTTATCGGCTTAGAAAAGTATTATTATTACGTATGTCACAAAAGTATTTGTACATTTACAACAAAATACATATCATTGGCAAAATCTTTTGCAGTTGAATGAAAAGCCTATGAAATTCCTCATGTGAAAGAATGTCGTGGCTGTTGTTCTTGTAGTAATGCTCACTTGTAAAGAGTTTACGAAAAAAGAGCACGCATACAAGAATTTTACACGAGAAAATAATACACTTTTATTCAGTACGGCACATCACGAAATATTTTTGGTGTAAAGCTTGTCTCGTCTGTCCCTTTAGTACTCATGTATACGGTATTCTGATCATCCGCTAACAAAGATGCAATGACACTTCTTTCTACCCGTACATTTCTGAGGCTTTATGTGAACGAATGTACGCATATGTCGCCGGAGGGTGAGCACTGGCACAGTCCACTTTTATTATTTATTAGTGAGCCCATATGAAAATGGTATAACAATAATGTTCAAATGAACACCACCACCGATGGCGACCGAACACCTTTTTGCCTTGCATGTAAATTTTCCTACCTTATTCCATGATATTCACAACAATATATATTGGATTATTGAAAAATGACATGAGCGGATAGTAAAAACGATATGATGGAAACAGGAAAACCAAAATAAAACGGATGGACGTCAACAAGACAAGAGCACTGACTCTGGCAACCAGGAATACCTATACAGGGGAAAAAAAGGAAGCACTTGGATTTTGACAACAGAACAAGTTGCCAGTTGGCGCAAAACAATCTACTCTCTGTCCGTCCGTGTTATTACATTTTACAACCCCCTCATATTCCGACTATTACTATACCACAGGTGCTGTTTTGTTGTTGTGTTACACATGCATACACAATTCTCCCTGATCGACCAACAACACTGTTCATTTTCGTGTGTAAAAAAGCAACAATTGAAAATTCAACCAAATACATTCAAACCAGTGTTACGTGTGTAAAATATATAAGGCAAGGCCAAGCCAGTGTGAATGTAGGTATTCAGACACGTAAAATATCTATGTAGTAAAACCTTACAAACTTTTTTTTGATTTGAGAGATGTTACTTCTCATGATATACTCGCCACGGTTAGATAAGCTATTTTTCTCATTTACCATGCACTGCTTAAATTCATTGTCAGGTTCACTTCGTCTTCTTCGCCTCTACTACGTGTAACGTTCACACACGTAGATTGATACTAGTTTTTTAGTTCATTGCTGGAGCTGAGCTCACATTTACAAAATAAAACGCTCATCTCACTTCAAAGAGCAATGTAAAAAAGTATGTAATATGTATGCAGCAACAATGTCTGTTCGTTCGAATACTCCTAATTCATGTACATATGTATGTACAGGCATGCACGATCATTTTTCTTTAAAATCATTATGTTAAAAGATATAGCTTCTTTCTGATTCTCTTCATCTTTGAAACTTTAGGGTTTTAGATAATGGGCACTTGTAAGTTTGCTTGCTTTAATAGCTTGCTGCGAGTACATTCGTTCTTATAAAAATATTCATCTCTTGAATCTGAAGGAAAGTAATTTATTCTCCTTCTCCACTATCACATCACTACAATTGCATTATCATCAGTACACATCAAAAAGATATTGAACAATGCTCTTTGTATCTTACGAACAATACATGCAACTCTTCTGAATTTGGTGGAATGAGAACAGGCAAACTGCTATAATGAAACATGAAACATACATGCATAAAAGTAACACTTCATTGCATTGCTTACTAAAAAAAACTTACTAAAGTTGTTTCATTCAAATTGATATAAGGCCGTAGCACCAGTAATTTTCTTCGTTTTTTGAATATACCTAATATTCGCCAATATTATGTATACGTTAAATATATAGAAGTTTTACGGAATCATTATAATTATCATGGTGTTACGTATACTAAAATAGACCTCAAAATATTTTTTTACATCTTCGCGGTTAATAATGGGCTGTTAAATATTATATGCAAGTAGTTTAAATATATACCATCATCACTGAAAGCATAAAGGGTGGAGATGTACATAAGTATATACATGTATCTAGTTCATATATAATAAAAACCCTTTTTTGTGGTTAAGGCTAACCATCTGAATTCACAATTGGGATGTGATTAGTAAAGTAATATCCTCGGGAAATTACATACCTGGTGATATGGTTAATGAACGCTTGGAAAATATGCCATTACTTCAGTTATGCACACGTAAAGTAGAAAATGAGAATAATTGAAAAGTGTTTTTTTCTGCTGCTTATATAGGTATAAACACGAAACACTCAAATAAAAATCTATTTTATCGACAAATCGACAGACGACGTGACTTTTAATTAATTTACATCATTATATCCTCATGCTGTAAAGCGATAAATAAGATGATGCGCGTAGTTTACAACGAAATAAAATATGCTGCGTTCATGATCACATGATATTGAGACCTTTGTCATGCTGGCTGAAAAAAATTGTGAGAAGTAAATATTTTTTGCATGTACCGAGATTCACGATTCAAATAATTCTTTTCATTAAAAATGTAAAGGACAATCATTACTTGTTGTCGCAAAATTATGATTGTCAAATGTGTGAATTCCTGTGCAGTAATGATAATGACACATGGACATGGCTAATGATCGGCTACATGATCAACGATAAAAAAAAATCAAGTCGAGCAATTTTACTTTACTTATAGATGAAGTGAAAATTATACGGAAGATCATATTTTGTTTGAACTAAGGTAAGGTGCGATGTGCGATAATGAAGATAAATTTATATGGCGGCAGCCCCTTGTTTAATTGAGAACGATGAACGAACTCAACGAATTTCGAATGAAAATAAAATGAAGATGAGTTGAAAGTATCACATCATCTAAGATGTAAGATGAATTTGGGGGTGAGATACTGATCGTGACTGGTCATGACTTCGTAGTACCATGAAGGAAAGCTAGGCCCGAAAGCTAAAAATAATAAAAAATAATATTGATGGGATATTTTAGAGATTCTGCTTTCATAATGTAACATACATACATAGGTCATGACATCGATAGTTTGATGAAAAGAAAGACATCGTATCATTATTTTATTTTCATGTATTTTTATTGTATATTGTTCATCATCATGTATCTTTAACGCACGGCTGGTCTGAAACATCAGTCGGTCTTACTGTGACATCACCACATTTTGTAGCAGGGCGTAAAATCTTGTATTGTACAAAATAAATGTAATTGAAAATAAAATATAACGATGCTCACATTTACTATCAAGAATACTTCTTTAAGTCAGACAGAAAGCAAGGAAATTCCATTTGTTGATCCTTTCTCTTCACTTCTTTAAAGGATGCTTTATTGGGATGAGGAAACTGACAGTGTACCTTGCACAGTGGGAGCTTCTCTGAGATCATCAGGATGACATGATAGTTTTTCCTTACATGAGCATACTCATTTGCATATTGAAAATCCTCATGTCACGCTAACACTTTGCCACATGCAGATACTTACAACTTTTTCTTTAAGGTATATGTACTCATTCCTGGCTAAATACACCTTTCTTTTTTGTTAACAGGAAATTAAAATAAATGGAAATGCTCTGTCTAACTGCAATAAAAGCATTCGTTTGTTTTCCGGAGACGGAGCATGCCAAAGAAAATGCGTCTAAACTTTCAACATAAGCGGTCAGCAAAAGAACATCATTTCTTTCTAACAGTACAAATCGTTAGGTCATTTTAGGACTAATGATATACCATAAAAAATAAGTTGGGTCATTTACGCTCGAAAACTTTCAAATCAATTGTATATTCGACACTGTTTTCAAAAAAATGTATTCAGTATAAATTGTCATGTTTTGCATGCATTGATTGTAAAATGTTTCGTGAAACCTATATTTTATGCAAGTTTTCTAAGAAATTTTGTTTCCCGTTTTCTCTTTTAGTCATGCATCTCTATTTTGATATTTCCTTGATTCAATTAGTTTTTTATAGCCAAGTTTTCTGTTTTCAAATAGATTGTTTATAAAACCATGATAAAATGAATTTAAATAACTATTTTCTACCATCAAACTTTTTTGAATTACTCGATAATTTATTTAGATTCCCGATTCGAAAGCTAAGTCCAAGTTGACACATACTATAAGAATGCGCAATTTCTGTCCAACCGTGATTAATTCCTTTTCAAGGACTTATTACTTACCTCGTAGAAAAGACGTATGTATGTAAATGTAACGCGAGTGTTTGCGTTTAACAGTCAATAAAAAATTTATTTGCTTTTGCAATGTCTTCCGATTCATTATTTCATCTGCTCTGCAATCATATTGTAACAAACATAACCACTGATAAAAGATGCCAAATATAACGTTATATGTAGGTTTTATAGGCATATGTTATAATTTTCTTCATAACAGACATGGCTACCATTCGTGTAATAAAATGCACCCGCAAAATTATAAGCCACAGAATAATTTTTAATTCTTGCAAAAGTGAAGCGTACTTGTTATCCGCATGCTATTCATTAACAGGTGGAGAAGCTGTGCCTACTATTATGTGAACCGCTGGCCTAAAGATTCTATCTCGACTCAACATAACCACAAGAAAGATGAACACGATTGTTCTCTCGTATTTCTTGGCACTGTCAGACAAGCCTCTGAGAAATGAATCCATATACTTTTCTGATTTTATGAGAAGCGTTTGAGGTTTTAAATTCCCTAGACATATAAATTAAATTAATATACATACAAATATTACGACTCCATATAACGCCACCACTCCTGGCAATGCAATGTCCACTCCACAGGGAGGGAGGGAAATGGTCAAATGTGGGTGTGTACTTTCTGCTGCATACCAACTCCTCATTGAAGAACTCAGGAGAGCTTGTGTACTCATCACCAGATATTGTAACAAAAAATATTTTACTTTTTTCAAAAATTAACGAAGCATTTTAATGTGGGGTATGAATGCAGAGCTATAAACAAGGCCAATGTCAAAGTTCATTTAAAGCAAACTGAATGAACATTCCACAAAGTAGAGTAGAAAAACTACGTCAGCACTTGACGGAGAAAGAGGTTAGGTCAACCAGACAAGACAAGATTACCTGAAACTCTAAACATCCTAAACAAAATATAATCGTAAATCTTTTGTAGATCCCCTCAGGAATACGATGACTGATGACAATTGGCAATTTCCTTCAGCTTTATCACTGAATTTCAAAGAAGACATACAGGACTGGTTCTTGACGATACGATGCGAAATATTGAGTGCACTCAATAGTTCAATCGATTAATCGGTTTAGTATAAGTAATAATTTGTCATAGATTGTAAGGTATAAAAATTCTCAACTTATTTGTTATTTTTCCATCATTTAAAGGCAAAAATGCCGTAAGGGATGCAATACAGATAAGGTTGATAGTGGACATCCTTTCCTGACTGGCACAGTAAATAAAAAAGGTAGCTTTTAAAAGTCACTCTTCTAACCGTACAATTTTTACTCTGCACTGCTGCCTTCATTTTTAATACAATGAAAAACTGATGACTTTTTATAGAGATCGGATATGCCAGTTTATATGATAATCTTCATAGTTTTATACATGCAAGGTAATAATAGTTTTGCATATTGATATGATAAAATTAATCGTTTTCCTGCTTTCTGTCGTCCGCATAAAAAATAATTTTCTCTTTAAACTCACACACAACATTAGAATATGTCAAGTCGTGGCAAAGTGAAGGAAGCTTTCAAAAAATGAATATGAATGAAATATGATCGTATCATGGCGGTGGTGGTGGTTTCATTGTGTTGCGTCGTGTCTTTTCATAAAAGAGTTGTCATTACAGCGTCTCATTCTATTATTTCTTTTATTTATAATTGATACGTGAATCAGTTAACTTCTTTATTGTAGTCAAAATGAGAGAAAAAAAAGTACTACTGCTGAATGACTAACTTTAGTGTGATTTGCAAAGTGTAATGCGTAGTAAATATATATGCACGCAAGGGCCCATCAGGAGTTGAGCAGCAGAGCAGAGCATGCAAAAGGCAATAATATACACACTTGCAGTTTTTATTTCGTTACATGAAGCCATGACCGACCTAGAAAGGCAAAGTGAGAGGAGGTGAAGTGAAATTTGAAGAAAAATGTAAGAAAAAAACAAATTTGACTAGATATTCTTGTGTTTTAATGCAATAAAGCGTGTGTTGTTTTTTTCTTCTACAAGTTGTAAAAAAATTGAATGAGAGCCTTTTTCTTGAGTTACCTTCTAAAAAAATCATATTATGAATGTATGAATGACTTTTATGAAAAATGCATGCTGATTGTAAAAATATTATATCTGGGTAACGCGTTGTTAACTTGAATAGCGCATCAAAGAGGTTGAATGTGAATTATTTTTTTTAGTCAAATGCAATCTCTACATAAAAAGATGAGAGATGCATTTTGACAAGGCAATGATTTTTTTAAACATAAAAAAATAAGTGCACTCACGATATTGATGAAGATTGCTCGCGGCCGTTTGTTTCCTCATCCTTCTTTTTTCTCTTGTTGGACGGTGCGCTCTTTGGGTGCCATTCAGAGGACATGAATCCATATGCAATGGCACAGATGAGTATATAAACTGAGACTAGCCAGAACCACATTTTTCCGATTTATAATAATAGATTCACGATTTTATTTTTAAAATATCACTGACTAAACCAAATAAATTATATCACAGAGATGACGAGTAGCGAAAGGAATTGTTCGTGTTCAATTCATTGAGCTGTACAAAATGACAAGAGAGTCGAGTAGATTGGTAAGCGGCCTTACTATTTCAAAGGCTCGGCTTCATCTACTTTTTTCTTCAAATAATTTATTTTGTTGAAAATAGCACCGATATAAAAATTAGGTACACTTTTTGAGGAAATATATGTACAACTATGTATTTCAAAGGAAATTCTCAGAAGACAACGCTTTCAATGAATAAAGCGGAATTTCCGTCGATAAATTCGTGAATCTAGCTGCCGCATGTCTCAACTAAACAACACGGTTGATCTCACGCTAATAGAAATATAGTCATTTTCACTTACTGCTCTTGGCTTTTTGTTCTTCATGAATAATCCATTGACTGAAAGTAAAGTAGGGCTTATTATTTGGCTGCTGCTTGCTGGATTGGATGTTGTGAACTTGTGAGGAATCAAATGACGTCTCAATAGACTCCAGCAGTTGCGAACATTCTTTAACTCATTGAGAACGCAAGCACAAAATTCTTTTTGCTGGCAAAAAAGAAGCAATGAAGCCGGAACAACAGCGAAAAAAATATTCCTCTAGTATTTTCTCACGTAAGTAGCATAAGTACCACGCTCAACATGTACATTATATTAGCCTGCATGCCATAACAGAATCATTTACAATTATTGGACTCTCTTGAACTTTGTACATGGAGAAGATATTTGAGCAAACAATAATATTAGTGAATTCGTGTCCAATGAGCTGGTACTCGGTGCATTATAATTCTAATAACCTGTATGGTTAGTTACTCACCACAATATACAAGCTCGCAGGGGAGAGCTCTACATAAACAATGATGTTGAGATTGAGAGTCGAGTCAAGTGTGCCTTTAAGCAAAAAAGGAAGGAAGACCGTTTTTTAATAATGTTGATGACGCGATGATGATGAGGATAATATTTCGCATCTCTTGCCTTATACCTGGCTGTTTGAGAGAGAGTCTGGTAATGTTACAGGTTGTATATGTTTGTAGATTGCTACCGCTGGAGAAGAAAAAAGAAAATCCTTGGATAATTTCCCCTACAAAATGCAATACATCACTACATAAACTTGTAATATTAAACTGTTCACATTTTGCCCTTCACGTGTTTCTTGGTGCACTACAGGTACTCTTTGTTGTGTTTTGCGGCGTGCTGGATGGATCAGACATATAATGAGTAATGAGATGATGCAAACTTCAAACATGCATTATTGCAAATATCTCTTTCACAATCACTGTTTTTAAGAAAATCTTACACGAGGTATATTTTGCAATAAAACTAATGTTTTTGTTTGAGAACGTCAAAAGTATATGACTAAAGTAGCGCTTTGAAGTAATTTTTTTGTCGTTTGATCTTGATGATAGTGTAAAATACGATTGAGAATGTTAATCGTTTTTGCAAATATTGCCAAACACGGTTATTAGGAGAATTTTTGTCTGTATGCTTTTGGTATTGCCAGATTTTTATTTCATTGCTAATTGGAGAATGATAATGAATGACGGAAAGAATAAGGAATAAAAATAATGAGGAGATAGATGATCTGGCGAGTTAAATGACCAATGTCCCTAGTCAAGATAAAGCAATTCGGTAAAACCCTTCATTTTCATCTCCAAAATTAACAATCGTCATTATTTATCTTAGTTTTAACCTTATGTGGAATGTGATGCAAGATATGATAACGTGTTTCAAATTTAATGAAAAATGATTACAACACAATAAAGTAGGCTTATACACACAAAGGGCGAATTCAACTATTTGAAAATACATGTTTACTTTGTGTATGACACAGACTTTGAGAATGCTATTTTTGCACACGGTCTTATCTCTTTGATTTAGTCGCTAATTTGAAAATTTATTCACTCAGGTGTATAGAATAGTATAATAAAATTACTGTGATTAGAACTGTGAAATACTTTATCATGCTGGACAATGTCCTTTTCAAACGTCATGTTTTGTATGATAAAAACTTTAACTTGGCCTTTGTTGAAGTACTTCAAATTATGTGTTACAAAAAATACACAGAAAACAGCAGCTAAATGCTTATCAAAATGTCAATCAAAGGTATAATGTTTTTTGATGCATTGCATGATACAAAAATTATTCGGGTAGTTTATCTGTATCTGTGCTGAAGTGTAATATGTCGCCATTTCTCGTTTGCACTTGGATATAAAATACTTGTGATAGTGCGTTCTCCTTATCATGGAATTCAGTGTAAGTCTGGCATTCACTCTTATCGTTTTGTAAACAGATAACTGCCTAAATTCGGTTAGGGTCATTTCATTAAATGCCCAGAATACCAAAATCCCAGGAACATGTATTTCGCAAAAGCTATGAAATTATGTGGCAGTTGGAGTTAGATGCGCTACGTAAAGCTTTGTTATAAGTTAATTCAGGTGAGCATTCATTTGGATCTGCAGGAACTCACGACATCTTACAGTTAAACAGTGAGGTTTACCACGAGAGTACGACTACAGTTTTGGTTTCGTTTTTGATAGAGTGTACTAGACATCAGGGTGAAACTACCCCGCTGATATCATACGAAGGTGTATGAATTTAGTTAGATGGTAAGTTTTCTCGGATTTGTAGCCAGAACTTCTGCCTATTTTAACCTATTCTCAAGAATTAAACAATGCAGTTTGAACAAACGAAAGTACGTAAAATATATTGTCTAGCAGTAGTTGGTAGTATTACAAATTACAATACATTTTATACACACTTTAAATTTTCGAAAATCATACAAATTTGAAGAATCAGACATAAAAATAGGATATGACATAAATATGCTTGTTTTTTCTTGAAAATTATGCCATATTTATAAATGCATCATTATATACATACATACATACATTTTTTTTTTAGTACATCTGTATATTTTTTATTCTTGGTCACAAACAAAAATCTCCAGAAAAATATAAATTTCTTCGATTTCACTGCAGCCCAAACCCTACACACAATCGCTTGGTTTCAAAGTTTGTTTGAAGACTGGTTGACCGCCTTCTTTGGCTTCCCAATAGGATTCCTCAGTCACGTATCTCAACAAGTTTATATAAAACTACACAAGGTACGAAGATCACTTTCACTCTGTTTGCCTCACAGAAAATAAAATAGTTAGAAAACCGATATTGGTGATACGAGTAAACATATACAATGACCAAAGTTTTATTTCAGTTTGTGTGTGTGTTTGATGTGTTCACGCATACAAAACACATGCACAACGTGTGTAGTTTTTATATATACCATATAAACAACTAAAAAATAAACTCAAGAAAATAGAAAGATGCATCAGTTAGCTGAGCCCTCCTCTCTCCAAGAAAAATAGATAATGATGACTTTAGTGTAGGATATTTTGTATCAGACGCAACCTGATTTTCAGTTTACTGTTTCCTCCTCCTCCGTATATTTGTAGGAAACTTTGTTCACATTCAATACCCCAGTTGCTTTTCGTATGTCATTTTGTGGCTTCACGTCTTACTTTTTTTCATGTGGTTTGTTGTGTGCGGACTCGTCTTCTTTCATTTTTCAACAAAGATTTCAAAGAAATTTAATTCTCTGCAGAGACTTGTTGTGGCTTCTATCATTTTACTTTAGTTTGGCGAAAACCCCGAATGTCTGAGTAAAAACATGTAATTTTCTATACAATGTCCACCAGTCCACCATCCTAATTTTCTCCACAAATAGACTGGACAAATTAATGTTGGTGGGTTTGTGTGTTGTATGTTGAGATAAACAGTTTTTCCACTGAATACTATGATATCAGTTAAGGAGTTTTTTCTTAATGAGACAGCTATTCTGTCACAAACAATACAACCTATTTTCCCCGTCGTTTGGTTGTATGTCACGTATAGGTAATTTCTTTTTGCCATGTCTCATCTCATGTCATTCCAATTTTTTAGCTGGGAAAAGGTTACACAGAGAATGTTAGCTTATAAATGGTACAATGTTATCATGATATATTGAATGTATTTCTGGTAAACATTGGTACAAAGAAGGCTTTACTTTCTATTCATAGCAATTTTAATCATATTACAGAACAGCGAATGCTAATGCTTAACAAATCTTTTCCAAATTACACACAGACTACTCTTTTTTTTATAGAAACATGTTTCATGTTTTAGGTTTCTCTGTGTTTATAAATGAATGATGGAACAGGAAATATATCAAGCTACTTACCCGATTGCTTGGTTGTGTGGTGGTGTCGTGAATGTAACCATCTAATATTTCCCCAAGGTATTCCTTAAGCTTTTTCCCAGAGTTTCACTATTATTGAAAGATCAGCAGCTTTCTCCCTATATATCTCTTTCTTCTTTGGTAAATAAACTTGTACACACACACGCAGTGTATATATCTTTTTGTACAGTCGGTTTGTAGTCAATTTTATGGCAAACTCTGCCAAAGCTTTGATAACATTATTACTTTATCATTTTTGGCTTCCCTTTCCCACTTCTCTGGTTTCATTTTCTCGTATGAAAATCTTCAGGGAACAGTAATCATACTCAAATTCGCTCGTTGCTAGTATTCTCTTGTTCACAAATCCGCTTATGGCCACAAATTAATCAAACGGTACATTTCATACGGCTACTTCATATACATATGAGGTTATATCATCACATCACGTTTGACGTAGAATGGTAGAATTAATTTTTCAGAGATGTGTTTTATTTCATGTATTTGCTAATATCATGACCATCACTACATGTTTACAATTTTATTGTTCCTACATACAGAAGTTACAATTACAGCTTTAAGTTTATTTTGGATGTTCTTGCAATTTCTTCAATCCCTTAAGTTAAAAACAACAGTATAGTAAACAGGGTATGAGGCAGTACGGCATCCTACAAGAAAGGGTAGTAATGAAAGTGTTTCTTTATGTAATCAAAATTACAAGAAAATTTCCGTAAAGAAAAGCGATCCTGCGACGCAAATAAAGTTTGGAATTACAATATACCAATTTTATAATCAAAAATCATATAAAATGTAAAATATGGTTGTTTGTAAGCATTCAGTGTGAATAATTTTTTTGGATTCCGTGTTAAAATTGGGGCACTGTGATTCTGCTGTGTTAAAAGGAAAGAAGTTTACTTACATGATTGAAAATGTTTTATAAGGGTTTCTGTTGTTATCATTTTCGGCATCCCCTGTCATTATTACCCCATTATCTTATTCCAGACATTTCGAATGCCGATCGACGTGCTTAAAATCATCAAAATATGTGCCTACTCATGGTTCACTTAAGACTTAAACCCTGTATTCCCCCAACTTTTGAAGTGCATGTCTGCATGCATGTATATATGGGTTAATTTGTTTACATTATTCATCCAGGAACGACAAAATATTTTAGGAATTCGTGAATAAGTCAACCAAATGCATGGTATGATGGTATGTCACATATTTTACCAAGTGACAGATTAAGTGGTGGCGAGCTTGCGAGCAAACAAAATAATTGACTCCTCACTCTCTCTGCTAACCTTTCTAACCGTAATCATTGGTTGTTCAAATTGAGTTTTTACTTTTTACTTAGGGCTGGATAATATATATGTAATGTAAATACACAGAACCGGGGAAAGATATTTTTCATTTTACTGAAATTAAAATCTTTGCAATTCAAAACAATTAAAGTAGAAGCTTTAAACGGAACATTTAATTTAATTTAAGGTTTAAAAATTCGACGCTACGTTATTTATTTAAAAAATACCAGAAAAATTCTGTGCAAATAATAGTTTCAGTAATTCAGTTCATTTAATATGTACTTATTCATCTTTTACAGTGACAAACATCTACCATCTTTTTGTCAACGGGAAGTTGAATTTGATTCAACTGAATGTGTTTACGAAGATTTGTTTGATTAGGTATTGGGATCCCTCCACACCTTCTTCCATTCTCTATTCCAGCCACTTCTGGTTGTCAAAACAAAAGTTGCGGTGTACATTCAGTTTAAACTGTGCCCAGATGTGCTATAGCGTGATAACATCTTTTACATCTCGCCACTGCTATTACATGGATGAATCATGTTCATGAAAACTCGGACTTGGAGAAACAATTCTCTTGTGAAATAGCTTATTCCCCCAACAATCTGCACTCCAGTACACATCTAGCGTCCCGTTGTAATATGCACACATAGTAGCAATTCAACGAACAGTAAAGCCTTGAATCAGTTGCCAGTAAAAAATATAAACGATATCGAGGGGTAAACCATTTTGACTTGTATACATTAATACATTGTATTTATACTTCATCGTCAAAAATACAGAAAAAACTGCCGATCATTTATGCGATAAATATAAAACTTGATCTGAAATCGGAACCTCCGATATCAAAGTTCAACTAGCTCATATTTTTCTAGCAAAACGTTTATTCAAGACGGAAGAGGTACTTGTGAACCAGTAAGTTTATTTTCAATTCACCTCTATATCACTTGAACGTTTTTTCTTTGTATCCATCTCATATTTCCCACTTATGATATTATCTAATAAAAACGACGCTCTATATGATCTCTTTCTTCAACTTAGTTACTTACATTATTTCGGGTCATGCCTTCCTAAAATTGGAGTAAGTTTACTTGAAAAGGCTATCAAAACACTTTCAACTTCTCTTCTCACACCTTTTTTATATTTTTTGTCCCTTCCACTCAACAAAAATGGAAAGGGCACAAAGAGCGATTAGAATCATGCCTTTGTGAATAAATTGCCAGCTTTCAAAATATTTTCTACTCGTCCTTTGTCAACACAATAAAATTGATTGTCGGGTAGAAAAAAATAGTTTTTTGTCACAGGAGAACTACACACTGGAACCGCCCATAAAGGAAGTTGGAGGTTACCGTTTATAAACGCTTTTATAGCAACTTAATTTTTAAATTAGTATATTTTAGTGAGAACCGGAGGATCAAGTTCACGTCATATGGCATAGTTAGTATATGATATTCAGTAAAAAGGGTAATTACCACAAATAATTGGGTGCTACTAGCTGCTTAAAGGGTGCCCTCTCATTACGTGCTTTATTGTACATGCATATTATTCTATTTGTGACAGTTTTAAAGCTGTAAATACTTGGTAAATGATAAGGCAATGAATAAAGTAATTATACAGTTTAAAAGGTGATGAATTGTTCGGCATTATATATTCTTACAGTAGTAGTAGTTAAATAATTTAAAAGGAAATTGAATAAAAATATCACATTGTTGTCGCAACTTTTTACTTTAAATTACGAGCGAAATACTTTTAACGAGCTGAGATTTTATATTTGTTATTGTTTTGCTGTACACATCCTTTCAATGCATAAAATGTAGTTTTCACAGTTTGCAAAGTAAATCGGAATAAATGTCGTTTTTGAAAAGAGAACTGAATTGTTGTGAAATCGCACCCTGACTATAATTTTACTGACCAAAATTATCTCTAAAAAGAGAGCAGATGGGAAGCAGTTTTTGGATGGGCCAGTTGGCTATTTATTTGTTTAACTAAATTTTGTGAATGATGACTAGTAATAATAATCATTTTTGACAGGAGAGTTGAATGACAATTGAACAATTACCACTTTTCCTTTATTTCCTTTTTGTTTTGTTAGGTACTCAAAGGCTTCATTCGTTTTGGTGTCCACTTTCCTACCAGTTCATTGTATTGTTGTGTCAAAGCTTGGATGTGTTTTTGTTGTTGCTGGCAGTTATAATAGTATATATGAATTCTACTGTGAATTCCGATTAATATTCACATGGCCCATGTTGATGTTGTTAGGAAAAGCGTGGTAAGTATCCCTGCATATATTTACAAATCGCACACAATGGAAACTGATACGAAATGAATGGACTACCAACACTATTTTTCTCAGACGAATCAAATTTATAATAGAGATCGAAAGAAAATCTCAACTCAATCCTTGTTTCATATACAATCTAATGCGCTACAAACCATGAATACGATCATGATGAATATACTCCCCGAGTTTAGTAACAATGGGTGCTTGTCAAAATATTTACTTGGTACTCCTTCTCTAAAGTAATTGCTTACATTTACAACAAGGTTGACATCATGACATCTGCGCTTTCCACTCATGGTCATATATTCATATATATTTGCTTTGCATTTGCAGTGTTTTGGTGTTAGCACGATTTCACACACTCAACCATACAATACATATTATCAAGTGGAACAGAATAATAAAGTGTTAAGCTGATAGAGTTTACTAGTTTTGTTATTTTAATAAGTCTCGCAAACCATTAAACATCAAAAACAAGAAGATTAGCGTTATGAAAACTAGAAGAGTGTAAAACTCTGGAAATCAACTACCGAATTGAAGCGAATAAATAGATGTATACGACGCTTGTAGTGTTTATATGGCGCTTGTGATGTTTATACGACGGTTATGACGTTTAAGCAAAAAAATCCATTAAAAATGTATGGGGCCACTTTTAGTTCCACATATCTCGGGTCACAGGGGGTGCATGGGTCATAAAGTGATTCCATTGT
>JAQFZG010000101.1:0-52892 GCA_034695465.1 Entomobrya nicoleti
CTAACAAATTTCTACAAATAAAATTCTTCTAATATGGTTATGCACTAAGACCTATTCGACTCTATTATACCGACCCGCACAATACAACAGTGCTGACATTAAAACCAGAAAATAATATAAAAAAGAAGGAAAATTCACATTTCACATGTATAAAACGAGAGAGAGAGAAACACTACACTTTTTTTTATCCATCTGTGTAGGTATGTCACATGGTTCATCCATCTACTCATATATATCCGTGCAAGGTTTGATGTTGTTGTTTTGATGCAATAATAAGAGTACCCAACAAAGAAAACTTGTTTTTATTGCACATACCATGAAGTAGCTTCCTAGAGATCTTTAGGTTATTTTTATTATATAGTTGTTGTAAATAAATGGGCAGTTACATTGCTTTGCAGGAGTTGAGGATTTTCTCATGTGTGCACACTATATACCAGGTTGACAAACGGAATAAAAAATACAAAGACCGTGACAAAGCGAACACGGAGAAATTCCTTCTATCAAAATGACGATTCTGGTGACAGTCAAGTGAACTTTTCATTTGTAGTTCGCATCGCAGCAAAGCATATTTTTGTAACGTTATATTACAAATTCATTGTTAACAAGGTAAATAGGTACCTAGTATATAAAACATGTTTTGCATTTTATTCCGATAGTTTTAGTGCAGAGTACAAATTACAGGTCTTACATTGGTGATAACACAATATGATTTTTTCGGAATACATACATATTATACATTTTACAACAGCATTTAGATTGACTGGGGACTTTGTAAGCACTGGATTGGGAAAAGTTGGAGAGGAAACTGCTGAATACACAAAAAGATGGGATATATGCGGAATATATAACGTCAAAGCAGCCAAAGACTGGAGATTAGCGGAGAAAGAGTTTCTCTGCGTGCAAACAAGATGGGTAGAGACTAGTTAGCTGCTCTAATTTGACCATAGTGCAACACTGTAGGACAGACATGAGAATATTAAGTTGAAAGTAGGCAGTTGGATGATCCATGATTGATGTAATGCATGATTTATTATGTTCTACTAGTAGTTATCCTTTATTGCACAATAAGAATTTGGTACTACTTTCCCCACATGAAAGGTGGGTCATTATTTGTGTATCGTTAAATGCTAGTATATATGTTTACATTTTTTACAAGGTGGTTTTTAATTATGATATAAATATGTCACGGTTTTTGCTTTGTTTTAAAGCATTCTGCTCGTTGTAATTACCTACATACATACCTACATATGAACTGAACGTATGTGTACATATGACTTAGATTTATACTTATGTTGTATATAAGACCACGCTCTCATTAGTTTGACTTTACTCCTTTTTATTAGGGTAACAAGTTAGCTGTGCTGTAACTAGTTTTTGAGAATTACCAAAAGAATTCCAACTAGAGAGCATGGGGCACGTTCTTTTGTAGAAGTATCTATCTTCATTCTCGTTATTGTGGTTTAGAGCCGTTGAAGAGAGATAGCTTAACGAATAATTTTCTGTTGTGTCTAACATTTCTTATTCTTCACGCCATCATCACCACTACCACCATCCCGAAAATTTTGGTTTGGCTCAATGCCTACTGACAAACCAGGCGCTCAACGTGGTAATGAGGACTTCTGGAGCGTGTGCCTTTTATTTATTAATAACTGTGTGAAAGTCGACGGGTTGGAATTAGAATTATTAGAATTGGAATATTATATTACATTAATTTGATCATTATAACGATCCTCTCTCTCTGTGCGGACGACACAGTGAGAGAAAAGCCTCTTGCTGCTTCTCTTTTTCAACAAACGACTCCACTTACTCCAATCGTCGCGTTGCTTCTATGAATCATTTCCCGTTATACGTAGTACACGTTTTCTAAAATCAGATTTATAAGGATACACGCATAATAAGCAACCTTACATATGTACGTATATAGTTTAGTGGTATAGTAGGCCTAGGTACAAGACAGACAAAGAGTGTGATGATACCATCATAATATACACAGAATGAATGCACCCCACAAAGCTTGAAAAAAAGTCATGTAAATGGGCGAGGAGAAAGGGGAGCTCGCTGGAAGTGCAAGCAGCAAGCAACCATGTACATCACAGAATCATAATGAATTTCACAATGAAGGAAAGCGCCTGCATATGCACAAGTGATTATTATAACAGCCATACACTTTTATATATGCCGAGTTGGTTCTTGGTAGTTTTTGTGCTCATCGAAGCATGTTTTATGAGGATCAAATGGATGTAAATTTGAATTTGTCTGCAATTTCTAAGCTTCGCTTGTGCTATATCTTTTTATTTTGTGCATAGGTACATATTTCTCATTGTTTTACGCGCTATAATAAGGTGATTTTATACAAGAATATGTACGTGTGTATACTAACTATGCATAATATCTTGACAAGCAGTTTTTTTCAGGAAAGCTCTCATTCTGGCATTAGTATAAGTAGTACAAACAAGCTTATGAACTAATAGAAAGCAATTAGATTACTGCCGCTACAACTATGCTTTAATATACAGGGTTGAGGATGTGGAAAGCCTAGGCTGTCTGTAGCTTGGGAGAACCCACTACTCGACTCGACTCCCTCTCTTCCAGCCTCACTTTTTTCCTTGGTCCGCAGTCTGTACTGCTACCTTTCACTAGTAATTTTTTGTCATCATCTTGAATATAAATATAGCTCGTTCGTATTCCCATGCATATTTATAAGAAGCTTACACTTCTGTGGGACCTGCATGGATACTTGCTCTTCCTCATTATTTTCCATTTTTTCCTTCGCACTTCTCTCTCCAGATAAAAAAAACTTGGTTCATTTAAAACAAGAACGTAGAGGAGAGCGAGATGGCTTTATAGAATTTTACGATTTTATTAGATATAAAAACTTTATTATTATTTTTTTGTATAGAAAGCATGCATACATATTAGTGGATAGACACATTAAAATCCATAAAAATAGCTAACAAGTTCATTTTTGTATTAAAAAAAGGATCTACTCGAGGTAAAAACTGTTAAAGACTGTTCGTGTCCAAAGTATTCTTTCCGCACGCTTTTGATCAGCCTCGATTTTTTTTCTGGTGAGTAGACGACAAAAAAGTTTAGAAAGGAAAAAAAAGTCTGCACTCATTCAAGTAATGTGTAGAAGAAATAAGTTTTTAAGCATAAAATTACTGTCAGCTCACTGCTTATTTGTACCAGATTAGAGTGAAGGGAAATGGCAACCGACATTTCTGACAGGAGCCAAATAACCAATTTTCATTAAAGCACCCCCAACGATCCACACTGATTTCTTTCAAAATCAATTTGCATCCCCATTAAATCCTCTCTCTCTCTCTTTCTTGTACTTCATTTTTTCCACTGGATTTTCCACCACACACAATTGATCGTGTGCAATGCAATGATGTGCCAGCCAACGGTAAAACGTACATGCTTATAAGCTGCCTCGTAATTTGTTTCACGATGGTTTATATTTTATATTCTTCAGCTTTTTACACTAACCGTAAATGTATTTCTAAAAAAATAAAAATAATGATTGCACGTTGATTGCTATGTGATGTAATATTCAACTACATATAAGGCAATTTAAACGACGACTCGACGGTGGTGGTCGTATTAGTACAACAGTACAAGACAAGTTGTACACTCATTTTGCTTGCTGTCGGCTACAAATGTGTTTTGTGGGTTATAATGGCGTTGTTATGAAATGCCCGAGCCCGGCGATCATCAGTAGTAGAGTTGATCTATTATCCATACACAAATGTTCAATGCAAGTATGTAGAGTAGAATACTTGCTGAGCGTGTGTGTGTGACTGTTGCATAAAAAACTTGGTGAAAAAAGGGTTGCCAGTTGCCATCATCTTTTGGGACCCATTATCTAACATGGAGAGGACAAGTGACAAGCAGCAAATTATCTCACACTCTTGCTTTTCTTGTAATTGTCCCTGTACGATGGGTATACATGTTATATAATATGCATTTAGCATTTACCTCCTCTCTCAAATTATTTTTAGATGCATAAAAATGATTATAGAATGAATTTCCTGTTCGCCGGAGTGTTTAAAGAAGCCTCTTTATGTTACTGTATACTCGACAATTTTTGTACCGTATATAGGGAACCGAAAATACTTGGATGAGTCAAGAAATCATATTATCATTCATCGTTTATAAGTTATGGACTTTAGCAAAGGGACTGTTTTTGAGAATTTTTGTGGTGGCCGGTATGTCCGTAGGTCAAACTTACAAGCAAGACTTATTGTATCGTTATTTTGTTTAAAAAAGCATTTGAAACCTTGGCCTACTTTCTCCTAAATTTATTCTCCGACAAAAAAGGTTCCAAAATTAATCCTACATTTATAGAAATCCCTGCTATCCCTGAATCCCTGAATAAAGGCAAAATACAAAAAAGATCTTTCCAAGTCCATTTGGAAAAGAGGTTATCCTGTGAATTTTTTATTCGCTTCGCTATCTTTATATCTACGGTTTACAACTACTTTCCTCATTGTTTATAAACTTGAGTATAAAAATCAAATGATGAAATGACGTATAGAAAGTAATACAAATTATTATGCATACAAAATTTGCTTTTTGAGTGATGATGGCGATAAGTTTCGTATAGTTAGTTAGTTACTTCGTTAGGCATTTCATGTATAATCTAGTACCAGAGGCAAGTCATGCCAAGGCTGCTCATGTATTTTTTATATTTGCTGAGGGAGGGAGAAAAGGAAAGTGAAAAGAAACTATGCGTATATACAGTCAAGTCTTATAATCGCTATGTGCTGTATATATACAACATGTGTCGTCGTCCTCGTCATTCTCCACTCTGATATGCATGAAAACATTAAAAAAGTAGAAAAAAAGAGTAGAGAAGTTTTGTTCACGCTTTTACTTTTTTCCTGTCTCCTCTTCTTCCTTCCCTTGTGACATCTGATAAGGTTGCTTGATGATGATGGTGATGATGATTCTTGTTGTGGTGCTTATAGCTTTTATGTAAGCTTCTCTCTCTCTCTCTTCTCCTCCTATCACTTTGAAATTTCCGTGTAATGATGTAATAATATAACCACACAACCAGGAAATGGATTGAACCCAGCCAGTCAATTTTTCAACTTTTTCCCTTCTTTTTCCCCTGTTGTTAGGAATTTCTCATCTTTTTTTTCTTCATCGCTCCCTTTCGATCGTCGTGTAGTACATTTTTATGTGGAACGACATGGATGTGCCTGAAGCAAGCTTTCACTTTCTTTATTAAGCAGCAATAATAATGTAGACAGGGTATAATAATGTGTACACTCTCGCACAATTTTAATATTACAAAAAGTCGAATTCCATTTTTGAAAAGAGATTCAGTGCATTACATGCTGTGATGTGTATAGGTAGGTATACATATATCGAAAGTTATATGACGTGATTTCATTTCATGGATTGGTGGTGTATACGGAGTGAAAGAAGGATGATTATGATATCATTACTGTGATAGGTTATGAATATATGTGCTTACCTTTTTTATACACATTTTTATCCATGAGGTGTTCTGCGTCACGCCACTCTTCATAACAAGGATTTTTCCCTACAGAATAACCGTAACCGATTGAGATGTAATATGTGTTCCACTTGACTGGCTTTTAAATAAGCATTGATTTGAGTACAGAGATGAAGAGCAAGCAATGTAGCATGGCATTATGTAGCACAGCATATAGTATATGGCTATGTATTGTACGAATACTTTAAGACTGCCGCTTTTCCCGGGTACTTCTTCTCTTCCACAAAAATGTTGACATTATTATCATCTTTCATTTGATTCGCATAAAAAACAGAAAAGTCATATAAAATTTGCGATTATTATTATGCATTCATTTTCTTTATTACTGTGCACATAAATATATGTATAATATCAGTGGTGGTGATGATGGTGGTGGGGAGTTTCAATCACGATTGTGAAAAATTCGAGTATAATTTTGTTGTGTGGGATGGAGGATGATGGAAGCAGATTACGTTCAACTTTTTGTTGCTACTCACTTTTGATTAGTCTGTTAACATGAAAAAAGTTTCCTGTTCTCTTGAATACGTAATTCATTTATAAATACTTAGGATGTCACTAGACGTACACTGAAACACATATCATTATTACTACTACTGGATTATAGATTCATATCATATTTTTAAAAAAATACAGTTTATATTGAAGAAATGTACATTGTATACAATCCAGTGTTATGAATGTATTTTCAAGAAAAAATAATAATAAGTCTATTCAAGCTACTATACTTTCGCTTGCACATCACTCTCATATTTCTTTATTGCTCATCTCGGTTCTCAGAAGTTACTTGTATAATGCGATCATTCACGACGATGAGGATGACGCTGTTGATATGATGAAAGGAAACAGGGAATGGAATGAAGTTTAACAAAGTGAAAGGATTGCTGTGATATATTATTATTGGAAAATATATTTAAAAACTTTGCATAACCAACGCATACACTAAGGAACAACACCATCAATAACAGCTAACCAGAGTGAAACCTGCCACTTGACTATAATATAGGGAAACATGCACAGGTATATAAGCAGCTTAGAAGTTCTTTTTTTTCTAGAGAGAAGTTTTTTTCTTCATTTCTCTTGTCGTCTTACATATTTTTGTTCTCATATTTTTAATATAATGTGAGTATATGCATGCAAGCATGCATCATCGTGTTCTTTGAAGAGGAAAAAGTAAAAGGCCTGATCTAAATAATTTTGTATCTTTGTATATTATATATAGACATGGTACACATTTTTGATGTACATATATTTTGGGAAATATATACTTATATACATACATTGGTTATTAGAAAGAAAGTGGATTCTTTTACATAAAAGAAAAAAAATAACTGGGGACGAGGTATGTTCTTCTGCCTTGAAAAAAGAAAAGAAGAAGACGAAGATGACGATGTTGATGATGATGGTATCAATCGATTTTAATAAAGTCTCTCCTTTCCACATCTTTCACTCACAGCATGGAGTCTACTCAGACGAGTGGAAGACAAGTGATACTTGTGTCGACAAGTATGTGTGTGTGTCTTTCCCTGTATTATGTACTACTTTTGTGTATATACATCTATACTTGCTATATATGTATTAATGTACTTGCTGTGTGTATGTTGTTGGGTATGATTACACAAGTAGTGAAGCAAGTAGCACTACTACTTCGACATTTTTTTGCTGCTTCTTCTTTTCCTGAATTGTCTATTTCAGAGAAGAGAAGACGTAAAAGAAGTCGACAAGGATGATGGTAAAGAGGACATATGACAGGTTTAGAGAGTCAGGTAGCAGGTAGGAATAGTAGTACTTATTAAAAGGGAGCAGCATTAGATGTCTCCTTGTTGATCCTTTGTATAATGAAAGTTGTGGTGGTTCTGATGGTGGTAGAAGAAAAAAAAGGTAGACAAAGTCGAGGTGGGTTTAGTAGTTAGGTGCTTCTGTATTTGGGGAAAATCCGTTGGGTATATACAAAATATTGGGTGTTTTTTGTATTAAAGCGAGAAACATAATATCAAGAGTATATTGTGAAGCATACTTACAATTTAGATTTTTTTCAACATTCTTTAGAATTTTCAAATAAGGTTCACTCTAGTGAGAAGGAAAGTTTATTCAACGTCAAGATAGGAGACGAGGAATGTTACTAAGAAAGTATCATGTACACCCGACTGATGATTACATATTGACAAAAATCCATATTTGCTTGTGTGGTTGGATTATAGGCTCGTTGCATCATCGATCTAAATTGGAATATATGAAAACATTAGGTTTTTCTTGGGATATGTATCATAGTTCAATCTGACAACAATCGGTTAGATTTTCAGCAGCGAGCTTCATATTTTGTCTTTACGAACTGATAATTATGATGGATAGTTTATATTTGAAGACGGACACATTGATTTGTTCAATATTACGTATAGTATTAACAGTGAAAACAAATGATGCTAGATTATATCCTTTTAAAGAGCAAATTTTTAAAAGAGTATCTTATATCATTGCTTTCTCTGCCACAATCTTCCTTGTTTTTGTAACTAAAGTTTGAATTGAAATGCGTCGTGACTTGTACTATGAAAATGGTTACAGTTACGTACATATATGATTAACTGATGAAATGGTCATATAAATTATGCGCAATGTTGGCCATTTAGTAAGTAGTTTATTTCCAGCAGTTTAAGTAAGATAAACATTTACATTTTCATAAGGAAAATGTAGCCAGGCACATTATAACCAAGTTCTTCAATAAGATATTCTGAAAAAGTGTTTCAGCGGCTTAAACCTTTCGTTCTTCTTTCGTAATCAAACTGAATAATAAATGAATTCCATCAAATCCAGGTTTTTTATGGTGATTCTTCATTGCTAATTGACTTTCAATTCAGACTAGACTACCCGATTTGTGAAGAAAAGGAAGAATTATACTGTTTAATATGTACATTTAGCTTTGTGCTATACACATGCCGAAAAGTTATCAAAGCAAATATCCAAAGATAATAATAATAATTAGTGAGAGACTTGTGGGATTTTATTGGAAAGCTAATAGCATCCTACTCTGTCTAGTATTTTGCCTTGCCAGCCTGTTTGTAATAACCGCGTAGCGTATAAGCTTAGAAACCACACTCTATAAAGTATTCAGCTGTTGACATCAATCAACATGAATTATATACAAACTAGCAACCCAAGAAAGTGAGTTTCATAACCACTGCCACTGTTTTCCAAATGTCATTGAATATTACAGAAGCATCCAGACAAGAATTTGACAGAGAAAAAGTTTGAAAAGAAAAACAACTTATTTCACTTTTCTAAAATGATGGGTATGGCTGTACTTCAAGCTAACCTAGCTCTAAAGTGTCGCTTATAATGTCTCTCTCTTTCTCCCTTTTTTGAATCTCTATTTTAAAAACAACTTCCAAATTATTATTATTAGTATCTCCAGTGTTCTTCTTACTTAGTCGCAGTCCACTTTAGTAAGTTGTTCACACGCGGTGAATACCCAAAGGAGGTCTTGCCTCGTCGTGGCCACACTGAAAAATTATTGGAAGCAAAAAAAAGTTACGTTTTTCCATATCCTCCCAAGGGACAAGTAAATTATAATGTGACTGTAGACATTTTACTTCACTTGTTTTTACTCTAGTTAGTCTTTCTACAGAAAAACTAGCTGCAATATAAATCCCTCTGCGTAGAGTGAGTGGTGAATAGGTTCATTATAAAAAACCCTTTTGCTTAAAGCTTTCTTCCAGAATTAATTTCTTACGACGACGCAGATGGTTTTGAATTTTATTAAAAATCTAGAAAATATTTAAGAAAGTATAAGATTCACTGACAGTGCTTTGTAGCATCTTTCTATATTTTTATTTTACAAATCTGCTATTTAAAAGTTATTGTAGCAAGCAAACAGTATGTTTCTTTACATCTTTTTTCGTAATAAATATATTTACTTTTACCCTTTTCCGCATCAATCTTCCTAATAACTACTTTAATTACTAAATACATGCATACATCGGGGGAAAAAACCATCTGGCATTGCAGGATTATTAGTAGGCATGAGTATTATGTCTTATGAAGAAATTTCTCAAGGAATCTTATTCACTACAAAATCTCAATACAAGTTGAACCCAATCTAAATGAAAGCTTGCAAACACTTTAATAAAGTTTTATATTCCGTTACGTTTTTTATTAAAATATTCATTAAAATCCAATAAATATTGTAAGAAAGGTATTTCGTGAACATAAAAGAACTTTATGTATTTTGTGTTTTATCAAGATCACCTACACGCCTTACTATTATATTTACTTCATAAAACTTGCTAAACGTAAGACTTTCTTGGTCCTTTCTTTTTTTCTTATTGTGTATTGACAATAAACACTTTTTCCTTGGAATCTTTCACGGAAGCCGTCCAAAAGAAACCTGAAGGAACAGCCAATAAAATGAACCAGTCTACACATCGTAATCGTTCCATTTACAAAAAGAAAGGAGAAACAGAGCATTAGCAACGCAACAGAAAAGCTTTTCATTCCAGTCTTTAATCCTTTCCAAAGTACTCTCATATACACAGAGAGACATCAGCACACATAAACATCTACTTTCTTTTCTGTTGCATGCACTTATTATTACCTTCCATATTGCTTTTGATAAGGTATGGTGTATGAGCCAAGTATTAAGTCAAAAGAGGAGTTTTATTCAATTGCGTCATCATTTTTTTCTCGCTCTCTAGAGTATGTACTATGATATTATGTTGTGAAGATGTTAAAGCAACAAAAAAGTAATACAATGCAATTCTCTACTACAACAAACTCCACAGATTCACCACACAAGCAGCTAAAAAGTATAAATATCTAATATAACGTAATATAATCCATAACCTCGCCACCACCACCACCAGCTTTACTTACTTTTCTACTAGCGAGCCAGAGTGAGATCAGAAGAGTACGAGGAGGTTTGCAGAATTTTGGACATTTTTATTAATTTCTTGTATGTCCATTGAACATTGAATACACAAAATGCGTTTTATGTTATATTTATATTCTTGAAATATTTTAGTTGTCTCTGAGCGAATACTACTAAAAGTAGATTATCCAACTTTGACAAGTTTCAATAAGTATTATAGAGATTAAAACACTAAAAAGATGCTACTGTACTAATCATAGTTATACCGTTAATGAACAGTATATATTACATTTTACATCATAAAAATTATCGCATGTGATATTTGAGGTACTAAAAATATCTTAAAATTGATGAGAAACTCCTCGTACATGTAACACTTTTTATAGTAGCGACAGAAGCAGTAACATCTCAACTATTGCAGTACAGACAGCAAGTAGCAAGCAGCACGCACCGCACAACGCTCTTCTCTTTTTAAGCTGCTGCTGACTCTCAGAAAAAAATAATAGAATGTGGCCTGGCCTGATGCCTGCCATTGCTTGCCACTGCCACTACCCTATCGATTTGATCTCTTCTCTTGTATCAAGACTCCATTTAAAACGCATCAAACTGGATAAAAAATGTAAAATAAAATAGGACCAGTCAGTAACAGTTTTTGTTCATGGAAATGCCGGATAAAAAAAGACGAGAAAAGTGGGATGGTGCACACATTATAACAATGAACAATATAACATGTTTCGTATTATTACATAGGTACATACACACCATGATGCCATAAAAAATAGCATTGTCTTTTTTTGCTTTCTATCCTGTATCGTACACATATATAATATGGCATATCTAAACTGACGAGCTAGTAAAGCTCCCTTGATGTTCTTCTTTTTCTTTAAAGATACCAAGCAAATAATATGCAATATTGCGAGGTTTTTATGCATATACACCACCATACTTACTCTTTACTAAATATATATTGAAGTGTAACAATAACATTTTCCCAAAGAAAGAAAACAGTTTTTTTCTCTCTCTCTTCCGCCATATGTATTCTTTTTTCTGATACATTTACCACCACCATTGCTCTATGTGCACAGCAGTGGGTACATGGAAGAATAGGAAGAAAGAAAGAAAAAACTGATTGTGAGTATGAGTGAGTGAGCGAAGACGAAAAAAAGGAATAACTTTTTAGGGACCACATGCTATAAAAGTGTATATTTTAAAGCATTTTCTGAACCCACTCAGTTTTTTATTGTGGTACATTGTATTCTTGCTTTTTTCATCACATGATGACATGCATAAAATTCCTTTAGGAAAACAGCAGGAGTCCGAGGCTTAAACAACAAGAAGAGAGAAAGAAAGAGAAAAAAAGCAACCGCAGTTCACATTTATTTTCAGTTTTTTTCTCTTCTTTTCTCTCTCTTCTTTGCAATCATTTTGTCAACACGTGCATTACATGGTCTCTGTTGAGAAAGTAAAATAAAATAAATACAATAAGAAAAAAAGAGGAAGTGAAATGAATGGTCTATTTTTTTCTTAGTTTTTTGTTGGGGACATTTTTCGGGGAAGGAGGGAAATAAAAAAAATCAGTTTTCTCTTGACAATAACATTCAATTGAAGTTTTCGTTCAGATTTACAGCGGGAGGAATTTACCATTTATTTTTACGTTTACTCTTTCTGTGATGAAAGTCAGTGAAACATTTACAAATCATAGTTTTTTTTCTTGTACGCTAGAAATATGTTATTCAGCTAACATGCCCTTGTCCACTTTATTTTGAGTTTCACTGTCATTGATTCCTTGTACGTAATTTGCTTTGCGGTCATATGTATGTATATAGTGTCGAACCATTTTAATTACGAGTTAAATATATAAGTAGAGTCTTGCTATATTAATTTACCAGATAACAATGTGGAATCTAAAGGAGTATGTCATTTTGAAATTGCACACTATAATATAAGCTTATTTTGTACCATGACATCTACTTTCCCGTTTAATGGAATGACTGAATGGGTATTAAAGCATCTATGTACACAGTACACACACACATGCCAAGCGATGGGAATTGCCTGTTAGCTTTACTTATTTGTACATTAACTCCGTAAGCCGCTGCCGACATGAATGGAGTTTTCAGGAAAAGCTGTGCACCAAGTCGAGTCATATTATTGCAGCTGACAGCTTTCTACTGTCATTGTCACCCCGAGAAAAAAATATATACAGGCTTGTTCTTTCTATATGCCCAGCCTTTTGTACTTGGTGGTATTATAATAGCCAACTCAACGCATTGCTTGCGCTTGAATATGACTCTTTTGTGAAATCAGCTAGAGTTTTCATTGCCTGATTTAGCTGATATACAACAACAAGCATGCCACAGAAGAAGAATACACATGCTTTTTTTATTTGCGTGTAAAACATTCCCCTGCCACACTGTGGAACTGTGGAAGATGATATGGCAGTGGCCGTAGTCTTGTTCTAGTCGTCGTTGGAGTAGTTACAGTGCGGTTCAAGAGCTCGTACACAAATCCGATTTTCAATTTCCCCTTTTGTGGCGTATATTTTCTGTGTGTGTGTGTGCAGTGCTGTATATTATGTAGGTATTATATGTAGATTTGTGTCTGTGAAAACTCCTTTAAGTGCGGTTGTCATTTTGTCCGTGTGAAATACATACATTTATATACCTACTTTTTGTTCCTCAGCGAATTCTGTTCTCTGTGTGTGTGCGATGTTTTTGTCCTGTAAAAGGTGTGCAAGCGTGTGCCGTGGTATTATTATTTAAGCATAATATGTAATGCATTTGACGTTGATGTTACCACTACCACAGCACTAAACATTATTGACGCTGTTCTAGGAAAATGTATGTGTCCACCACAAACATTTCACACGCGGAGAGTTGGAGATAATTATAATATATAAAGTTAATGTATGTGTGGCATAAACATACATACCTATATACTGGATGATGGTTGCACTGTTTACTGGTGTGTTTGCGTGTGCCTGCGCCACACAGAAATGAAGAAAGTTCACGTGGTACTTTGTTCGTAGATGCTGAAGAAAATTCAACTTTGCTCTAGAGACTATGTGTGGTGAAAGAGAACACGTGTTTTAAATGAAAGAAAATACAAATGCTTTTTGGAATTTTATAAGATATAATGTATGCGTACACTCATTGATTGAATATCGGTAATCTATTGATTAAACTTAATGCAAACTAATTCAATCTCACTTTTTGTGAAATTGCAGGAAGAACTAGTGGAAATCAAGTGGAAATAGTGGACTTAGGCCAAACTCTAGTCTGTGCAAATCGTGTACCTAAAACTAGTTAACGAGTGTACATAAGAAATACATACGTCAAGATGAGAAGTATGAATGGTGCGGCGAGTGGTTCTGCAGACAACCGTGGCTACCCACCAGGTCTGTCTTTGCCACCTGGACTAGTTCCAAGTCTTGGAGGTGGTGCTACAGGCCCAACACCCGGCCTTCCCCCAGCATCCGCAAGTTTGGCAGGTTTAGGTTTTGGAGGTGCTGGTGGATCAGTTGTTGGAGGACCTGGAGCAGCTGGTGCAAGTGGGGCTATGGGTGGTTCAAGTGGCCCGGCAGAGTTAAAGCATCATGCAGACTTTCTCTCAAGGCTTTTGGCAGCTACCCCATCATACATGAGTGAAATTGGAAATCCTCCTCCAGGCTTTTTCTCCGATTGGTTACGGAGATTGGTTTCTAAACCGAGCGGAAATAGTGGCTCTTCAGCTCTCCATGGTAGTCCAGCTGGAGCTGGTCTGACCTTTCCTGGCAGTGGAGGTGGAACTGGCAGCAGTACTTGTGGGAACAGTAGTGGTTCTGCTGCTTTGTCGTCTAATAATGGCAATCCAAGTCTTGGTGGTGCTTCTTCTCTTGGACAACCGGAAACGGAGGGCAGTATTGTTGGAGGGAGAACCGGTGCTCAGTCGTCCCGTGACAATGTCAACTCAGCCGCTTCACAACTTGACGCTCACATTCCAAGCAAACGACGGAAGCGATCTCGCCTCAATGACCAACTTCCACTTGGGGTAACAATGCTTTTCCTTCTTTATCGTTACACTGTTCATGACTGCTTTTCTTTTCATTCCTTTCATACATCCAGCATACATGTCAAGAAGACTAACATACAGATGGAAAAGTTACAAAAACGGATTTGTACAACTTTGTTAAAAGGAGCAAAAGTTCTCAGCAAATTTCCTGCTTTCATTTCATGTCCCACTATCTATCCCTTTCAAATCCTTTTTCTTTCTATTACACATTTTTACGATTCCTTGTGTACATACAAATGAGTTTATATCCCTTCAACTGCACAGAAATGCCTCTGTTGCTGGCAAATGATAAAATCATATCATATAATTACCAAGTATCAGGATAGAGGATAAGTGCGTCTATCTGGTATATCATCATAATATTCATTCATCCGCATTAAGTTTATTATCACAATGATTCATATAAGTAATAAAAAATACAGTAACAAGTATATGTAGTCCATGCATACATTTATTCCATTTAAATTCCATCAGGCTACACACAAATAATTCGAAAGTTTCTTTACATTTAAGTAGATGACACTTTATTGGGCTTTCCAATGTATCTTCATTTACTACTACTACCATTACATTTGTACATCGATTAGAAGCCCCCCACGTAATATACGTGATTTATCTTTGGTTGTTGTTAATTCAAGTAGGTGGTATGCAATGTGCAGCATAAATTGAAGAATTTAATTTGGCACTTCACTCGTATTAGTGATACCAAGATCTACTCAAGTTTAATATTTTTATTAATGATAGTATCATTTAGAAAATTCACGTTTCTTGTTTGAGTCATATACATAAAAAATGTGAATTATGCAATTCAACTAGTATGTATACATACATTAGTAGCATTCATCTCGTATAAAGACACCAAAAAATGATACACTAAAGATCACATTATCTTTCACAACAGTGAACATAAACATGTTTTTATTTGTCGTATGAATGAATAGCTAGGCTCATTGAATAAGAGACCGAGTGAATGTCATTGAAAATCCAATGGAGCTTAGCCATTTGGGTTGAGTGAAGATGGAGAGCAGAGGAGCAGAGTGAACACAATTGCAGGAGAGAGAGAAGTGAGATGAAAGACGACCACTTCAATAACATCCTTATTACTAACAATAGGGCACTATATGCCTGGATTGGATCTACAATGTAGATTCATGGTGAGATCCTGTGAGAGTGGTTGGGCTAGACTCTTGTTTTGTTCTCTCTTGTCACCACTACTAATAAGAATACCGGTGATGACGAGAATGATGATGATGATGATCATAATGGTAACAGTTACTTTTCACAGTGACAAAAATGAGACAGCCACTACTACGCATAAAAATAAATACGATGTCCTCTCATTTTATGTATTTTTTTTATCCTTTTTCATTCTTTTCATCATCATGCATACCTTATTATTATATTTTATCATACTTGTACACAGATGAAAAGTAAGAGTACAATTTCAGATAATGATGGGAACACACATCAATGTGTGTGGCTTTAATACACACCAATATATTAATACCATTGTGTATGTGTGCTTGATGATAATGTTGCCTTTAGCTTTCTATTCTTTTTTCACTTATTTGTCAAACTGAATGCACACAGTGGGTAGGCAATGCAATGAGCAAAATAGGGCAACAGTAAAAAATGTGTACATGTGAAGCAAAGAGCTCTCGTATGAATTATATCCTGAAGCAGTGTTGTTCATAATAATGATGATTATGTGATCTGGTGATCTCACACTGAATGATATTATGTTTGCTCTGAAACATGTGCATTATAAACTTGCAATGTGATGAAGCTTTTCATCTCATCCAATTATATGCTTACAGCCAAGCTTGCAATGAGATTTCACATAATGCACAGTGGATATTTTTTTTAAGTAAAGGAGAATTAAACAATGAGTGGTGACGAGGGGAAGTACTTTTGTTACGCTATATTATACACATACTCGGTTGAAAACAGGAACGCTCAATTCTTCCTTCTCCAGTAGATTTCATAGAGGTGCGTAACTGTCCGATTTACAATTAGAGCCATTCATGCATGAAAAGTACTTGGAGGATTGGCATAGAAGGGACTCTCGTGCCTCCCTGTCATCTGTGACATCTTTTGTATACTGTAATCTTCTTTAGCTTTATAAAAAAATCTATCTATATAGCAGTAATATCTAGAGTTTTAAGCTATTTATACTAATACAAATAATCTATATATCAGATATGCACAAAGTTACAATCTGATCTGATAAACTATTCATGCACATAAATTAAAAACTCACGCAAGGAATGAATGAAACATATTCCATTATAGGGACTTGGAGAAAATGTTTGCTATGTGGTTACACTTTTATACGTACACATTTTCTTCCTTATGCAGACAGACTCAATTGAAACCGCGTGTAAGTTTAGCATGTTTTAAGAAGTAAAAGTGCTAAATTGAGATTGTGCCTGAAGGGAGAGAAACAAGTTTCACTACGCAATGTTGTTGTGATGTACATCTATCTATATGTACTAATAGAATTGGAAAACACAATGTATGAATGGATAACATACGTGCAGTTTTGCTTGAGGGAACTTCTTTTTTCATGAAAACATGCTGGGGATTGTGTTTTCGAGAAGAGAAACAAGAGGCTTTAAGTAGCTTGTGCAGTGAGTACAAGTTGGCTGGCTGCGGATGGATGGAAAAGAAAAAAATCTTATAAATATTTGGTAATAGTTGACTGCATACATATCTAGTTGAGAAAAGTGGGCATGGACGCACACACACAGACCATTATCTGCTGGCTTGGCTCTGGAAAATGTGGAGTATCATGATGTTTAGTAGCAAAAGCGATGAAGTTGGCGGCGGCTTTAGTGAACAGAAAAAGCGCGAGTGAAAGAGAAAGGAGGAAAGGTCGACCTAGGTCATCCCATTTGTATTACGAGCACACAAACCAGCCAGTCGGCAAATGGAGGCTATTTTACCATCTTTATTGGGATAATACGGTATAATATTATGTGCTTTTTTACATTATATGCGTATCGTGGTGGTGCGGTTAGTCGCTAACCAAAAACCATTATATTTGTTGGAGATCGGATGAGAGAAAGGAGAAGGGAAAAAATGTTTTCATCTTGGTTCTTGTAATACACTCATATTTCTGTATCTTTATTCCAATATGAATAAAATTATGCTATGCGATGTATCTTATATCTGCAATCTATATGCTGATTCGTTTTAGTACATTGACAAACTAAACGGAAATCAAAAGAGGAGAAAATCTTCATTTTTTTACTTTATTTGCGATTATTGCATTTATCGAGATGAGATGGGCTAGACAGATAAATGTAAGAGGGAGGCAAATGTATTCATTATTTATAGAAGGCTGTCAAGTAATCGCAACATTCAACTAAACTGAAAGACTGTTTCCTTTTTAGCTCTCCTGGGGGAATACGATGTTGTGTGTTATCGGAAGAAAATATGGGGGTTTCTTGCGTGTTGCGTATCAAGTGATGACTTCATGATATTACACCGTATGTTGAGCTAAAGTGTATGTACGCTCTACACGATATATAGAATGAATTGTGTAAGAATCACATACGGTGTTCATGATCAGTGATAATTGAACACCATATGCAGCGTGAAATTATACGGGAAAGTTTTCCACTAGTCCGTTAATTTTTGATTTTTTTGGTATATTTTTTTACTTCCGATTGTATGCCATTATGCTTTTAAAATTAGGAGTAATCTTTTAGAAGCTCCTATCAGAACATGTAGTGTCACAAAAGTTTAAAGCTCAGTGCATCTTTCATCGTTTCATCATATATAATAGTAAGGATGATTATATAGATTATTTCATTTGATAGAGTAATATAATTATTGTTGTCTTGTACATGTTTTGACATAAGTTTAACTGGCTGTGATTTTTTCATTTATTTGATGAGATGAAAAGTACATTACGGTGATGATGAGGAAACATAATTTTGCTTCAGGGTGGCATGCTGGAGTTGTTTTGTCACAGCTGAAGTCCATATTCCCAATGGTACCCTATTCCAGCTGAATACATGCCTACTGCTTGTTTTGATAATTTGTTTCATTCGACACTGTTCCTTTTTCTCTCTCTCCCTGTCTCATGCCTTATTATTCTTATTATATGAAGTGTAGGTAAAATGAGCTTTTCAGCAAAATATGTGTATTAAATGAATAGAATGGAAAGAGACTATATACTAGCGTCCTTGAGAAAGGAAACGGCATCAATTTTATGAGTGTAGAGTACAATAATAGATATAAATAGTAACATTTTGAACATTTCATTGAGCTAAATCAAGTGAAGTTTTTATAATATGTATGTGTTATGGCATTGCTGCTACACTGCAGCTTGTGATGTAAGAGCCTATGCTTGGTTTTTGTGGCAATTATGGCGAGTAAAGTGATTGTTGTGTTGAATGGCTCTTCTCACATTTTCATGATTACATAACATCGAATGTGAATTCTATTCAGTGCAGTGGCGATGAATGTGTACTACTGATTCCCATTTTGATTAGAACTTCAATACGATTGCTGTTCGGGTATAAGAGGTATTTAAAGCATTTTTTTTCTAGAAATTGTCATTTATGAACTCATGTGCAAGAGGGAGTGAGGCAAACACTCAGCAGTTATCCTGATTTTAGGGAGTATTTCAGTTCACTGAATGATGTTTCGGACAAAAAGTCTCTGTCGTAGCTGTAGGCTATTTTACATACTTCGTTCGCTCTCTCTCTCTCTCTCTCTCTCTCTCTCTCTCTCTCTCTCTCTTCTTGTTCATTCCTTTCCTTTCACCGAAATGATGATAATAACTGGCATGCATGGAAGAGCTCATAAACTAGTTATTACTTTTTATTGTGAGAGGGCAAAGATGTGTTTTGTATGACATGTCATGTCACATTCATTCATTTCTATTTTGTACGTATCCTGTCGGGTTAGGGGTAATTTTCGCTGACAGAACTCATTTTGTTTCTGTTATAATAAGAGCTAAATGTCACCAAAAATTATGTTTGATGAGCTGAAGGCATGTTAATTCAAAGTACATTTGGATATATGTTGAATTACAAAGAACACTCTTTGAATGTCTACTATTTAAATATGCATACATACATAATACATGTGTGTGCCTATATCTTTCCATCTATCATTTATGATATATTCTGTCGAATCACTGATCACTCCATGTATTACAAATAACCACCTACTGCTGAGTTGATGTTTCCATTTCATTAACCAATTTCTCTATTTTTCCATAAATTTTAAATAATCCGATTCAAATCAGTGCGGTATTGAGCTTTATGAGAACTCATTTGATGAAACGGCAAGAGTTACCATCAAACAGTGTTACAAAAAATGTAATATTTTATTTTAGAAAATTTCGTTTCTCTGCAACTCTATAAATTTAACTTATGGTTGAAGTGATAAGTTTGGGCAACCAATACATGTATCCAAAACTAATATGGATAATATATAACAGGGATAAATCGTATTATTTTGTGCCTTATCAGTGTGTATACATATATATAATCATTACAATTTTTTCGCAGTCACATTTCCCCTTTTCTTGGCTGAGGGCACACTAGGGGAAACGTTATTATTATCGTTGCTTGGAATCGACACGCCGTCACGTTTGACGCTTGGCCTAACTGATATCACAGATGAAAGCATCGAAAGGCAAGTTTTATAGCGATTATACCATGGCATCAGTCACCATCAACCAGCAGCACACACAATACACTGATTTTTTTTTTGTAACAAAAAAGTGACACAATTGACTTAAGAGGAAAGTGGCCAAACATGCTGCTGCTCAAGGATTATCATGGGTTTTCGATCATCTTTATTTCCCCATGAACCACTATACCATCATGGTATACACTACCACACATTCCATTGATGTTGTTACTGTGCTCTCTTTATCTGCTTTTGCCTTGTTGTTAGCTCGATGTTATTATTATATTTGTAATAAACTGAAGTCAGGGGAAAACCGATAAATAACATTCACTTCAAATTATAGAGTGCGAAGGAAAAGACTGGCTGAGCAGTTTGAGTGCAGATTAATATTATTATAAGGTATGGTATGTAGTTGTGAAGCTCAGTGAAAGCTATCCGTTGCAGCAGTAGTAATTTCTTGGTCGTCTGTGACAAAAGATGAGCTCAATTATCTCAAAACACAGAAGACAGTTTCTCAGGCCGCTGGACTGGTGGCAACGTAGAACAGAGTAATAAGTTTGTTGTATTTATGGTTAACTCATAAGGAGTTTTCTCCCTATATATAATAGGAGTACAAGTACTGCCACATGTTAGTTCTATTATTATTATATTTTTCAATATATGGTTTGTTTTCTATTGTAAGAAAAAGGATCACTAGCTTATCTATTTTTTAAACTGCATTATTAACACAACAGCATAAAAGTAGTAGGAGTTTGTGATGGGCACGAGCGTATACTTTAGGTTTAAAAAAATAAATGTATTCTGTTAAACATTATGTGCATATGGGTTTATAGGAACGTGTGTATCAGAGAAAACTACAATACGAAGACAGGCAATAATGATGATGAAAGGGAAAATGGGGTCCCGTCATTACTCATCGTAATCGTCATCGACACCATTACCATTATTATATTCATTCGTCAACTCCAGCCACACTAGTACTTCTGCAGTAATGCGTGCTGCGCTGCCTCTACCGTTGTTTAGCTGGCAACATTGCATATAGCCACCGCCACCACCACCACGATCAGTCACATCCAAAAGTCGTAATAATAAAACTTATACATATGTACAATGTAATAATCATAATGACGATAAGAATAAACGTCTCATAATCATCGTTTGTCTTTGTCCTCATTATTTTGATTGTTCTCCTTTTCCCAAGAACGGTGGCACAACAACATGCAAAAAGGGTTTATGATTTTCTTGAAACTTTCATCGTCACTAGATTTATTGTTAGCATTAACTCTTTTCCTTATTTAAACATTACCATCATAATAATAATCATCAAATGAGTTGCATGCATAAGTCATTTTCTTTTTTTGGACTTCTGGCGATGGTGGTAGTGGTGGTGCTCACATAATTTATATTTTGATATGATATGATGCATTAGGTACTCCACTTTAATAATAAAGAATGATTGTGTTATTATTGTACTTTGTATAAAAGTAAAGTTTCAACTCTTGTTTCATCTTTATTAACAGTTTCACACAAAACTTTGCTTAATTCAAAATGTTGTGCATTTACCATTTATATCCATAAAAAGAAAAGATATCCCCGTTTTGTACATGTTTACAATGTTTGCATGCACAATGAATGCATTAAATTATGACGAACTGGAAAAGGAAGTTTACTCATTTTACTTTTTAATGCTTGTTTAGCTTTTCCTCATAATTTTACCTATCACCCTATCCACTTTTCATGCAATTTTGCTAGAACCATCCCATATACTCTGCAATGCACGCTCATTATCCTCATTTCCAAGTTGGTCCTAGTAGCTTTCCGTCAAGTGAAGTTAAGGAGGGTTCATGGTTAATTAGGATAACTGGAAGTACACAGAATAACGTTATTTCTCGGGCAAAAAGCAATATTCTCGTAGTACATTATGTATAAAATGAACATTGATGCATGCATATGCAAAGCACAAATCCAACTTTTTCGGTCACTTGCATGTCATGTTTTTGTTGGAGGTGCTTTCGTAAATTTATTTCCTGACTGACAAACAACGACGGGACAACAACAGGAGCAACTGGACGAGGCTCTTTCTCATGATAAAAAAACTAGATTGATATTACTTGATAGCATATTACATGCTTACATTTTATGGGCAGATCCATTCATTGGTTTGATTGTCATTCGTTTGTCATTTTTTTGTATATTGTACAGAGTTGCTTGTATAGCGTGCAGACGAGGCAGGTACACTTTCCTCACAAAGAAACGTAAATAATGATAATATTTTTTAGAGTTCAATTCGCGCAAAAACTGTGTATTAGTTGTTGGTGGTGGAGGTGATATGCTGGCGTGCTCTAGTCCTCTCTCTGGTCGATAACTACCGCTGATATGTACACGATTATAAATGACATGAACTATTTATAAATGTGTATTATGCTTGTCTTGTGTGTGCTTTATGTACTTTACATCGTGTAAGACGAAAAAAAGTATGAAATATCGTGATAAATCCATGTAGATATTTAATCCATATTATCGTGCATACACTCATCTAGCTGTCCAGCCTGTCTGTCCACCACTGACGACATTTCAAACTGGACAACACCAACACACGCGGCTAAATATTATTAGAGTAAAAGCAAGGAGGGAGGTAGCGAGTAAAAGGACAGTTGTTCTGGAATTGAGGGTAATGGACAATAATAGTCATAGTTGAAGGTGCACTGACTGACTTATGCTATGAAACCATTATAATATTATGCACGTAAAAACATGATGAGGAAATTGAAGTGTTCGATCGAGACATGAATCTAGGTATAAAACATCACTGTAATAAGATAGAAAAAAGGAATATTTTATGCAGAGGTCACTCCTCAGTTATCCCTCCGGTTTGTCATGCTGCTTGGATCGGTTAGTGCTAGTGGGAAAGACGATGATGACGATGATACACTGTCATTAGTTTACATTTTACATTAGGACATGTGTGTGCATGATTGCATGCAACTGTTGTTTTCTAAACTCAACATTTTGTTTACTTTTTACACGGAAAAGCAATATATATGTGTTTTCCTTTACATAGCTTATAAACCCATTATCTATACTCAAATTTGATTTTCTGGTTAGAGCACGAACACATTTGTACCTTGAACAATTATTTAGAATACTTATCATTCTATATGTGAATTCAATACTAAGAAGGATGGTTACAAAAAGACAAATCTATTGATTGCTTATATTTATTAACTTGTCCTTGTATAAACACGGGTCCGAAATTGAAGAAAAGTAGAAAAAGGAAAGCTTAACTGTCGCCTTCCAGTCAATCATCCTACTTGTAACCTTTACAAAATTATGCACCCATTAATCATAACGATTTTGTACACCTGCATATCACTGTCGGTGTCCTCAAACTATGAAAAGGTAATTTAGATACTACATGAGAATAATCGACTGTCTTTTAATATTTATTTCATTGAATCTTTTAGCTCAGCATAATTTAGGCAATTGTGAAGTTTTGATCGGTTTGTTTTAAAACTTCATATGCCACTGGAATAAATACTTTCATCATTGTTCTCTTCTAAAAAATTATATACCAGATAATACCCATATTTCTTTTGTTTAAAACACTGTAGGCAATCCTTGTGATGAAAATAACAAGGAAGTAGTATGTTCGTTCGGTCGGTGGCGGTGTATTTATTGGTGGCGTTACGGCATTATGGTAAAGTGAATTACTTATTTATGAAACGCAGTACTTGAAAGAAACACACGATTATATGCCAGAGTATTATGTTCACGGTGCAAGTATGTAATAGTAGCAAGCAACAGCGGTCACGCCGCTGCCTGACCTCGTTTACTTGATTGCCTATTATCACAAGCCAGGAGCAAGCAGGAGTCAGAAAGCTCCTTTGGGAGCTAAGAAAAGGGAGTGAGAGTCAGCGGCTGAATTATGTAACATCACCGACTATCAACCGTCATTCTTATGTTACGCCTCTATACAGCATTCTCTTATCACATACACAACAATACCCAACCCATTTCCATTAATACTCTTACACCAACCAACCACCCACATCAAACTCTGACTGAGAAATATGCCTACCTTCTTTCCGCTGGTGCAAAATTTCGTAAAGTATTACGTGCGAATTAGGTGATCCCACCAAAGTATGATGATGAGCATAATAACAAACCCAAAGTACAGTCAATATTATTACTCGCTGGAATGGATAGAGTCGTCGTAACAGTTTGAGGATGATGCTTTCCCTTCATTTCACACAACTTTATTGAATGAACAAAATGAAATTTTCATATAAATAGGAAAGCTTCAGATAATACATACTGAATAAAAGTGCATTTTCCTTCTAATATTTATCAGAGATGTCATCATTTTCTTGTTGCTACTATTTTGGAAAGTTATCTTTGACACAGGTTGGCTGCGATGCTGCATTGCGATGAAGGGATATGTACAATTACCACAATTTAAATCACGCAATTAATGTTCTTTTATCAATCAGATATTTGAAAAAAGTTTGGCAGAAGATTGATATTTATCAATAAACAATTGGTGCACAAATATGAGTCATAAGAAAGAGGAGAAAGAGAAAATATATACTGGTACATATTTTGTACTTTGAATTTTCTTGTAACTTGTGTAGAGTAGTAGAATAGAGTTCAAATATGCTCTGCAGTTCAAGTAAAGCGTTTGGTAAATGTTTAATAATAATGTTCACTGTCGCTAATTAAATTATACTAGCGGTTCAAGTAATTGTATTTCTACCATCATGAGAGACTTGAAAATGGATGGAATTAACGCATACTTTCCGTTTTTATTAAAGCAAGTAAGATATAGTAAAAGGAAAGACACTAATGCTCTAAATGCATATTACATGGCTCATAATAATAAAAGTCATTGTTTAGAATTTTAGAGATGGAGGGTGGCCGAATGAAACAATAAACCTTAATAGTACAGCAGAATGGGAGCTACATAAACGACATTGGATTGGAGCATTAACTACGTGTATGCATGTATATATGAATGTCTTTTTCTTTTTGTAAAATGGGAAAGTGGCATTTTATGAAGAAAGCAGTAAATATTGCATTACCATTACCATTGTCATGATTCTCATCGTTTAGTTATCATATTGCCACATTGCCACCGCCAGTTTAAAGAGAACTCAGCCAACACCAGAGAATGAGAGCAAAAATGATGCGTATAATATATATGTGTAAGCTTTAGTAAAATGTGCCTCTGGTCTAGTAACAACCTACTACAAGCTGAGCTACTTTCATTACACAATGGTAATAATAATGATAACGCGAAAGACACCAAATAGCACATAAGTTTATTTGGTTGATTTTTCGTTGTTGCGTTTGTTGATTCCCTTCCTTATACACACAAACTCCCTCTGCCATTTTCCATCATATATGTACGTACATATGTACATGTTTGAATGAACATAATGTATGCTTTAATATTACCACACTGACTGAATGCTTTTTTCGGTGATGATGATGGTGAAGGGGGTCGTTATGAGATTATTGCGTGTGAAATGGGCTATTGTAGCCTGACATTGCCTTAACATAGCTTTTCCCTTTAACTTTTAGCTGCCCTTAATGTGCCCATCTCCCTTTTTCCCTCACAGTCAAAATATAATAGCCATGCAGTTCGACCGACCGAGATGAGTAGATGGATGGGAAGATATAATAGGAGGGAAAAGGTTGACTTGATATTCCAGATATGGAAAGATATAGAATTTATTAATAAAATATACACACATATACAAACAACAATGAATGAACTGGTTTTTATATACATAATATTTGAGCGTAATCATGTATTAAACTTTTACATTAGGTTAGTGAGCAAGGAATTGTGTACAAGTGCATCGCATAATATTATAATGACATCATCCACATTCTCTGTTGAATTAAAACATGCGTGAATGCAAGAAAGACGGAATTTTGCCGAATGTAATATATAATTCGTATTTATATTTGGTGCAGTGTATATGAACATTAAATTAAACCATTTTTCGTTTAAAGTTGACTATATACATAACATGCATGCTTATATGTATGTGTATTGTGTATATCCGTTGTCGCTTCTAGTGGAAAGGCAAAAGGAAAAAGAGAAGAAAAAAACGGAGATAATTATTATCATCCAGGTAGTCAGTCGCCTAGTAGTTCGTTTGTAGCATGCCACCACCACCACTACTTCGCTCCTTTGATCATCATCAGCCCTTCTTGATGGGTAGACAACCGTGAATCTAAATTTGTGTGAATTAAAGAGGAGACGAACTTAGATAAAATCCCATATATATTATATAATGCGTACACATATTAAATCTAGTTGCTTTTCAGATGAAGGATTTTTATGGCAGCTTTTTATATGCTTTACTTGTCTGTGTGTGTCTGTGTGTGTGTTACTCACTCCATATTATCGTACATTCATCGTAATTTTCTCCCAGTGAGTAGTAAAGGCTGACTCGGTAGGTTTGTCCATGAACGAATTATTATTGCACAGGGAAGCGGATATGAAAAATTGCATTCCTTTCTTCGGTTTATAGTAAATTGTGTCGTGAGGTAGAATGGATTTCCTCCAGAAAAGCGAATTAGTTGATGGAGGCACTTAACTAAAAATCGACAGCAAGATAATGATGCGATGTCTTTGTGGATGGTGGTGGATGTATACTCAAAAGTATACCTTCCTTTTATATAAAAATACATAAAACTTTTTGGTGTCTCTTCTGAACCAAGAACATGATCATCATGATAATCGTATATTATAAAACTACTAACACCAGCATTTTACCGTCATTTTCTGCACTCACGTGCTCTATAAAAAAAGCACAAAGACTCAAAAGAAGGCTGTACGTGCAGCGCGGGGGTTGATACGGATGATATTATGAACGTTTTGGGATTTTGATTGTGATGATCGTGTGATTTTGGTATTTTCCTGTCTAAACTTACAATCAAACTTTTCTCTGATTTTCATTCCAATAGCATTGCAATTAAATCCGACTAATATAGACCTTGAATAATACTTGTACTATTTAATATATAAAAAGTACCATGTGGTCGTCCACCTGATTTACAAAAATTTAACTAGAAAAGGGCTAGGTTAATTTTGTTGCTTTAAGAAAAATAGTATGGAGAAATTCCTTTAAAATACATATAATTTGTTTGTTGGCGAAACAATTAGTACCATACAAAATAAAACTCTATTCAATATTCAAGCTTTTTTTCACAAAAAGTTAACCGAAATGGTGCATAGCCGGATTTAGATTATTATGTACTGCCTAATTTGTTTTATTTCCCTCATTATTTTCCACTTTGAATGAGCGATTTTTTTTCTTCCTTTTTGAAATAAACTCTGCCATTTAAATTTTAGTTCGTTCCAAGTAGATTTATATGCTATAGGTAAAAGCAGTACAAGCCATGTTATACCCAAGATTACGACTTTTAATGCTTAAGAATACGTCCATGGGTAATATTTCTTATCCCTGGGTCATAAAGGACACTTGATACCTTCGCTTTATTGCCTCCTCCATACCTCCTTTTTTTGGAGAAAAAAAAAACCGTGCTGTTACCAACATACCATTATTATTCGTTTCGCTTTCTCTTTGTAGGGAAAACTAGTTATATGCCAGATAAAAACGCAATGGAGGGAAAGGAAAGCGAACATTAAAAAAAAAATATACCAGTAGCTATCACATAAAAGTGGAAAATTGATGGCAAGTTGACAAAGTTAAAGAAATGGTTTTATGAGTCTTTTAATTTTATTCCCAGTAAAAATAAAAAAGGTTTTTATGTATAAATCCATTTATAGCAAAATGGGTAAGATGCCTGTTCAAATCATTATTATATTGTTATAGTCTTTCATAATATGCATAACACGCCATCACACACCAACCACACACACTGCCTTGCCTTCCTACACGTTTGCACGATGTGAGAACATTTAATATTTCTTGAGCAGCAACACATCCACAAAAATAACGGTGGCCGGCATGGCAAAAATGTTATTGCTGAGATATTAAAAGAATGTACCACCAGCATGTCTTCGTTATCATCATTATATCATCGTGATCATTATGGTTTGTGTATATATGAGTAGATCAGGTTGCAGGTGGTATATATATATATATATATATATATATATATATGTATCTTGTGTATACTTTCATCTTACTACTTGTACTTCTCAGAACACAATTATTTTTTCCCTTTCTTTTGGGTCATTAAAATTAGCTCATCTTGCAAAAACCTCACATTACAATTACCACCACAAGTTGGAGAGTGCACGGTCGGAGTTGCAGGAGCACTGTACGTACACGCGATTATTATAGATCAGCACTACCACCAGTAGTGCTAAAAAACGCGTACGTGTAATGTGCCTGTAAAGAAATGAGAAAGAAAGAGAAAAGGAAAATAAAAAAAGGAGAAAAACTTTACCATCATTTCACGTTTTTTTATTATTACGACATATCCCTAAAGGTTTCCTGAAGGAAATTAGGTCTCTGGTATTTAACGTGTTATAAAGCGAATGCTTTTATAGGTATAAAGTGCACAAATACTGGTACACACATCACATATAACAACATCCTGCATTTTTTTATAACAGCCCCACCGCCGTCAGTAGCCAAAATAAGGGAATTAAGTGAAAGAATGTCGATTAACAGCAGAGACGAGCCATAAAAGCCACGGAGTTTTTACACGTAAAAAGCTGGACAAGTATTTTTTTATCCGCTTCTTTAATACTCAATAGTAAGCTTCTTTCCTCTCTGCCGCCGTGCCATTCCATGTAAACTTTCCACGTGTACATATATCTGATCTCTTCACGAACAAAAAAGAAGCTATTTCTTCCTTTACAGAAATTACCCATGGTACGTCGTATACAGAGATAGATATATAGTTTAATGGAAGTGGTGGAATATAAGCTAGTAATCATGATGATGTGGCGGATTGTTTTTCTGTTAGGATTCACGTCCCCAGCAAGTTGTTATAATATGTTCCTTACCACCTCCAGTGATCATGTGTCTGTTTTTCTGTACATATTGTTAGTTCATTTCGTCTATGTGTAACTCTTCTTTGGAGTATATACTTCTTCTTATTTTTTTGGATAGCTCGCCGTATTATATTTCCGTTCTTTTCTCTTTCCGCTTTTTTCTTCTTTATACAGATAAATATTAACTAAGTAAAAGGATATAAAAAAGAATGAAAGAAAAAAAAAATAAGACGAGACGAGCACGAAAAGGAAAAGAAATCTCATTTCTTGCGTTAAGTTGCGTGGAAGAGCAAGTAGTAAGATGATGATGATTTCTTTATGGATAGATTGTTTATATGTTTAACTATTTGCAAGCGGCAGCGGGACTCTCTCTCTCTCTGACGGAATCTCTTCCACTCTACCACTGTACAACGCTACTATCATCATAATATATATTATTTCATACCGTTCTTTCTTCTTGTTTTGTTGGACCCGATGAGTCGATTCGATTTCAAGCCTTATTATCCTTGCTCAAACATTAAGAGAAATACTTTATATAATCATAATATAGATAATAATATATTGGTGATGGTGGTGGTAAGTTGTAAAAAGGGGAAAAATACATATCAACTACACACCTCCCAAATAAATACTATAAATGGGGATCTTGTACTAGACAGAGAAGTACATTATCTCCTCTTTATTTCCACTCAGTATCAGTTCAGTTCACAGCAACAGCGTAGAGAGAAATTCCATTGCTTTTTTTCTAGCACTACCATCATCACATCATGGAGTGAACCAAATACCACTAACAGCTAGAAAAAGAGCGAAGAAGAGAACATAACATAAGTATAACAAAAAACCGAGACATGTTGTTGGTGATGATGATGATGATCTCTCTGTGAAAGTTGCACTTATTCTTTTCAGTCTCTCTCTCACTCACTCAGCTAGTCAACTTGGTTTTTTGCTAGTTATGCTATGTACATATACCAGAAACACACACACGGACATACTTGATAGTGTGGTGATGGTATTGGTAGCGTGTCTGTGTGTGTGTGTTGGTACTTGCTCACATTTACCCGACCCAAAACTTAGTCAGTCAGTTCAGCTTGACTGAAAGAAAAAATGAAGTTAAACAACTCAGAAAAAGGTACTCTGAGGCAGAAAATCTGTCCAGAGAAACTTTTTTTTTCTCTCTCTCTTCACCTATTATATATCAGATAATACATCCGCATACAACCTACATATTGGTTTTGCTGGCTTCTTCTAAGCTTTTTTTCGCGGTATTTTTTATCTGTCCTTCTCTTTCACTCGTCTTTAGTTACTATCAGCACCACCATCATCATGCAATGAAATAATATTACCAGTAAAGTAGGTTTTTTCTTGGAAGGAGAACTAGTAGTTGGTAGTAAAGACGATGGTGATGGCACTGATAGTGTATATTCAGTGATATACTCACAGCAGCTCATATAGAAAAGAAGATGTGGTGATGCTGTATACAATTGCTCTAGATGAATATTTCTGCTTCGTTTTACGATTGAACTTACAGACCTTTCAGGAGAAAGGAAACGAGTAAGAGAGAGAATAAGAGAGAAAAAAAGTTACCTTTTCTCTTTTTTCCACTATTCGTTTTTTCAACCTATTGCTTTGCTTACTTGCTTACTGATGTTATGTGAATAGGAAATGGTCTGTAATAATATCATCTTAGGTTGGATGATCTCTGACAATTTATTCTGGGAGAACTGTCAAGGGAAATTTTGTTCGCATGTTTGACTACATTGCCTTTCTTTTCAAGATGTGCCAGGGTTGCGCTATGTGTGGCTCTGTACATACTTAGTACAGGGTTTTTAGTGTACTTTTGGACAGTATATGGGCAGGGTTTACATAGTATGTATGTTATTTTGTCTGGCGGAGACATACATTACAAGATTTTTTTATCGCTTAGTTTGTATAGAGAATAAGAGTAGTTTACAGAGCTCTTTGGGTTTTAAAGAAAAGGAGATGACTCGTTGGTGGTTCCTTTTTCGCTTTTTCGTATGCAAACATGACACTTTCAAAACCATTGAATGACATCTTGACTGGATTCCATCTCATGATTAAATTTCTTCTTTTTTTCTCTTTCCGTTCTCCGTCTCTCGATCTTCTTATTTCCTTCGTTTTCATTGTGTGTATTAGGTAAACCCACATAACATCAATTGCTTTTTTATGTACTTTTTGACCATTTTGGAGTTAAACTTTACTTACGGTGGTATTGTATTTCTTTCGAATAAGTATTGCATATCACGGGAAATCAACATGTAACAAAGATAACACACTTTTTTTCTAAATACTTTACCAAAAGTGTTTAAAGTGAAAAATGTTTTAGTATTATTGCTTGTGTCAATAATAGATGATGTGCGTAAAGTTAATTTTCTTCAATCTTCTTAAAGCCTGTCAAAATCCATAATCTTTAAACTGAATTGACAGATTCATTTTGAATAGGGAATAAATGTATGTATCGTGTTAAATTTTTTTGAAGGAGGAAATTTAAAAGTTGACCTTTGAAATGACATGGAAAATTACATTAGTGAAACTCATACTATAGTCATGTCAGAAATACATAAATCAGACGTATGAAAAGAATTGTAAAGTGTCTTGTCAGAAATGAAAGTTACCGGAAAATGCGATAGCAAGAACGGAAATACTCATATAAATACATTTTTTTGCTACTGACTTCAAGGTTTATAAATGCACACATTTATAAATGAAAACGTAAGAACTGAAATACGTGATTTAAAAAATAAATCTATTAATTCTACAATTATTTATTATGCTTCGTGTGCATGTGTAAGTATTTTTTTATAATCAAGCAAGCTTGTTGAGTTACACGCGATTACGTTAACTACAACAGTTCAAGTGTTACAAAATCAAAATCACACAAACAACTTACGACAAAAAAGGACTGCATGGCAAGGCAAGATATATTTTAAGTAAATCAACGTAAAACATTCCTAGACAAGAAAAATGGTATTAAAAAGAGTGTTGCTAGTTGCTGCATTAAATACATGGTAGTTGGTAGTAAGGAAACGAGAGAGGAAAGACAAGGGGGGAAAGAGATTGAGTGGGAGTTAAGCATGATGTGGATAATGGCATTGCACACAGCAAACCCATAAGAATCAACCTTATAATGCCCATTTCACTCACTCTATATGGAAAAGATAATAATACAAAACAGAATGTCGAATACAAAAACGACTACATATAAAGCGCGAGATTGCATCGCATCGTGGGGACAAAAAAAATATAGATTGAATACATACATACATCTACCTATACCTGTTTATCCACAAAATGAAAGAGAAAAAAAAACGGTTCTCCGGGAACATATCGTCAGGCTGTTAAACGAATGATTTCTTTAGATGATGACGATATGATGATGGTTGTGCTGATGTTGTTGGATTTCTTTTATATCATCCACTCTTTTACTGTATCGCACATTGAAAGGAATGCTAAAACGGTTATACTTTTGCGATTGTGTTCCATTCCATATATCTGTAATTCCTCACTTTTATATACATAAATAGTCATCATCATTCGTATTACGACCACGACTATATGCCAGAAGCACATGAATATGATCTGATGATGATGATGATCACTGTGATGTACAAAAGCAACCTTTTCTTTCAGAGCACCCAAAAAAATCATACGAAAATAAAGTTTCCCTTCGTATCCTACTGCGTCCTCTTCTTTTTCTTGAGCAAGAAAAACTCAGTCAGTCAGTTTTACAGCTCACTTATCTGTGAAAGACCTTCTACAACATTTATTTTCCTTTTCTTTCGCCTTTTCTTCTTATCGTTATCACTTATACTAGCGAACCAAAAACTATCACCCTAACATATAAATAAAAATACATGTGCATAAGTGTTGTTTTCCCTCTCTCTCTATTTCCCTTTCTACTATATTTGCCATCTATACCACTAGAAGAGAAAAGGGAACTTTCAAAAGAAATACATATGTATATCTGCTCCTTTTACTTTTCCATTTGTATGTTTATCGCTACCACACTACAACAGCTACTGAGGCATATAAAGTTTTATTGTGCACAGTCATGATCCTCTTTTACCCAATAACAACTTTTTCCCTTTTGTTTACCACTGTTGTTGTTCTCGTTTCCTTTTATTCCACCCGACTCTTCTGCTGCTTCTCTATAGAATGCTTTCATATTGCCGTATAATGTACATGTATGGGGATGCCCGAAAAGCAGATCAGACTGTGACCTCAAGCTAATGACATACTCAACTCTCCTAATGCAATGTTCTCCCTGTCGACGGCTCTCTTAATGGCAGCTAATTAATTTTAATGATCCATTTGTGTTTTACAGGATAAAGAATCTGAAAGGCATAGTCCTGCCGGAAGACCTCCATCCACTTCAATGGCTTCTGCCTCTGCGACTTCTCCATTATCAAGTAGCGCTGGAGCAACGGCAGGTTCATCGTCTACATCTTCACCTGCTGCAGCCGCAGCAGCTGCCGCCGCCGCTGCTGCAGCGTTTCACCCATTTGGACCACATCCATTCTGGTTCTTTCCACCTTTTTTGCCAAATCCTTACATGAACATGAACTCAGCAGCAGCCGCCGCGGCAGCAATGAGTATGAACATGGGCGTCCCTTTCCCACCAGGTCTTGCTCCCAATCAACCTCTCGGCTCTAATTCTGCTTCAGCAGGAGCAACCAGCGGTGGCTCTGTTGGAGGAACGGGCTCTGGATCTACGGGACCTTTTCTTGGTAGAGCGCAGTCACCTTCTGAACTTTTCCGTACAGACAATCTTAACCTTCTAAGTGGCAGCATAACTTCTGCCACAACGCCAAGCAATGGGAGAATGAGTGGAAGTGCAGGAAGCAGTCCACATTCCATGTCATCAATTAACCCTTTTGTTACGCCAAGTTTGGAGGGAGTTTCTCATCTCCCACCACACCTCTCAAAGCTCAGTTCAAGTCGAACTCCGGGTGAGTCATCATCAGCATCATTAAGTCAAAAGGAAAAAGATTTGCTTGCCAACTCTCCACCACTGAAGGATGCTTCATACTTTTCTGCGGCAGCAGCAGCGGCTGCTGCTTCCACTGCTTCGTTGCTACTGGGCAGCAACAAATATGAGGGAAGTCAATTACATTCTTCTCCGACGAAAATAAACAATCAAACGCCATCTCCCCATTACTTGAATGGGCTTGGTCATAAAATTCCAAATAAATCTCCTCCAGCTCATCAGAGCGGTAGCGGTAGTAAAGGTGGAGGCAGTAGTACAAATAAGTCATCAAGTTTCTCCATATCTCGACTCACGTCCCCTTCCCCTTCCTCAAATAGTGGAGGTGGGAACAATAGTGGAGCTGGTGGGGGCGGTGGAGGGTCGTCTTCTTCAAGACACTATCATCATCACCATCAACACCATCATCATCAACTTGGCCATTCGGCTCATGCCTCTGGAGGATCACATAACAATTTAAGTAATCCAGGGAGTTATGGAGAAAAGCCGAATGTCGCTGGTAATAGTAGCAGTGGTGGTAGTGAAAACCAATCGAGAAAGGAAGGGTTGTTGTTAAATAGCTCGCTGACAAAGCTGTCCTCGGCAGCAGCAGCAACAAAATCAAGTTATGGGACAGGGAATAATAATAGCAGTAGTAACAATAACAATACCAATGCTGGAAACAATTCTTCGAGCAGTAGCGCAAGTACCAGTAGTGACTCAGGTCTTTGCGTTGATTTACGAGTTTCGGGTCGCATCTGGGAAAGCAGCAGCACTGGTAGTAGTAGTAGCAGCACTGCCGCTAGTAGTGGTGCTGGAGGAGGTAATACTAGCAGCGGTCGTGCCGCAACACCACCTCGGCCCATTTATACAGCCCTGTCAGCTTTCCGTGACCCGGCAGACGTAAATCTCTTTGGCTCATCTCAATCCTCTCCACAAGTCCCACGGTACGACCATCATCATTCCCATCCTTCCTTGGATTCTCGCTATTCTCCGGCTAGTCTTGCTAGCCATCCTTCTAGTCTACCGATCCCTCCGTTAAACCTTTTGCAAGGAAAGACTGGTGCTGCTGGTTATCATTTCCCTCCTGGCGTTCTCGCACCACCTTCAGCAAAAATCTCGTCGAATTCCGCACTGTCCACAAGATATGTGCTGGGTAATCTGCAAAAGATTTATCAAAAAATAAGACCCCTCGGTAACGCGTCCACCTCTACTAGCAGTGGTGGTGCATCTAAAGAATCCTCATCATCATTAACAACAATAGGAAGCATAACGGGACAAAAAAATAATAATCGAAGCAGTCCCCCAACATCTGAGTCCACCCGAAAAAGGAGAAGAAGTAGTAGCAGTAGTAATGGCAAAAGTAACAGTCCGACCGTGACTGGTAGTAACAATAGCCTACAATCTCAAGGCAGTGGTAATGGAGCCACCAAGTCACAACAGCAGCAACCCATCATTAGTAACCATCACTCGCCAAAAAGTGACGGGAATAAAATGGACAGCCCTGGTGGTGGTAACACAGAAAATAAAAATAGTAGCTTGTCTGATGGCAGTAGTAGCTCTACCACAACAACCGCTACAACTACTACCACCAGCAGTACTAGTTGCAGCAGTACAATGATCAATCTTAATCCAAATAAGAAGGCTGCCAACAAAAGTCATAACAAGTCAACTAAGAAAACCTCACGAAAGACTTGCTCCGATAGTAATAATGGCAATCTGTCTTCGTCGGATCATGATGAGTCTCCACTACTGCCATCAGCACCAATTGTAACAGTTGATGACATGCTAGTCGTGTCTGGTAATAATAAGACAGCTTTGTCTTCATCGTCATCTTCGTCGTCTTCTTCATCATCATCTTCTTCAGACGATGAAAATAATTCCAACGTGTTGGTAGATGATGAGCAGCAGCAGCAGCAACCTCATCATCAACAGTATTTCAAAAGTGAGCCAGAGGACTTGAAAATTCCATCTGTAAATGGAGAAAATAACTTTTCCCTGAGTCTCAGCTTGAATAATAATAATGTTGAAGGAGGGAAAGGACTGTCTCCAGGAAAAAATAATAATAATGAGCAACAGCAGCAGCCATACATGGACTCCATCTCATCTTCCCCTACTTCCATCGTACGAGTCGGCCAAGTAAAAAACGAGTTTGACGAAACTGCGAATAATACATCTAGCACTACTGCTTCCAAGCTTCAAAAGAGATCTAGCTTTGACAATATGAATGATGCCAACTTGATTGATTTAGAAGTTCCCAAAAATCCCCTGAATAAAGGAGACAAGAAACGAAGTCGTGGAAGCAGCCATCAACGGAGTGGTGGTGGTGGGGAAGCTGCTACCAAGGGATCTTCTCGGGATTCTAAAAGGACAAAGGTCAAGATTGACTGCGTCAAGACGGAATCTGATGAAGATAGCTCAAACAAAGCTAAAGCAGGGATAACTACTGCCAACACTACTGCCGGAGCAGTTGCTCCTGTCTCTACAACAGCCAGCATTACTACCAGCATATCTAACACTGTAGACTGTGTGAAATATGATCCTGTTGTTGGAGGAGTTGTCACAGGGGAGGGGAGTGATGCAAGCAGCTTTAAGCATGAAGACGATGATGATGATGACGACTTCGTAAATGTTTTATCCGAGCCTGAGACATTCGACGATAAGAATTAAATCACGACAAAAAAGTAAACCCTGACAATGGAAAATATATAGTACTACTAACTGTTATCGCTTTTTCTTTTGAAGAAGGTTTGAGTTTCAAAGGTTTTTTTCTGGTATATTATCAAAGAAAAAAACTGCATAGGTTCATATATTATTACTGCATCAAACATACAATATACTTTGTAATGTCATATCCAATCGGTGTGTCCTCGTATGCATAAGATAATATACACGTATACAAAAGAGAAATCAAATTTTATGGATCTAATTAACTAGGTTATTTGATTCTTTTTAATGAAAACGCTTCTTTGTACTCATCGTTATAAAGGGATGATAAATATATGCAACTGCAGCAACTTTCACAAAAACAAAATATAATATGTACGAATATTTTAAACGTGGGCGTTGTAAAATAATCTGGTAGCGATAAAGGAAAATTCCAAATTATATTTTCTTTATGAAGTCGTTGTAAAAAAAAGTTTAAGCGGATAGAGTTTCTTTTTACATATGCCATTGATATTGCATCTAAACATAGTATATATTATGAGCATTTGTCTCCTTTCTATATAAAATGTTTACTGCATATGAAATCAACGTGATTTAGGTAATTTAATTACGTTGGATTTTGAACTTTGAAACACGAACATTTAATGAGATTCATTTAAGCAAGCATTAGGAGAAATATATGATACGTTAGAAATATAAAAGAATAATAAAATATAATCCTTACCAAGCATCATGTGATCTCATTATTTTATTTAAAACATTCCAAAATACCGTATTATTATGACATGGTTAGCTTACTAAAATCGTTGGAAAGGGAGCTTTTGACGGCATAATGATTCCGAGAAATAACTTCACTACTTATAACGACAGTTGCTTACTTCTCCGTTTTCTAGCACAGTATTCAGTAATATTAAAGTTTGTTTCAGTTCGCAGTTCAAATATGTATAGGTGTAGAATTATAAAAGTATGGAAGCCTACAGTTGAGGGTCAGTAAATTTATAGGCACGTATTCGTCACAGGATTAAACTGCACAAAATAAGGGAAAATAGGAGAAAGTCGTTTTTACAGAGATAATCGTGAGGAGTTTAAAGCCATTGCCTTGGTTTTAGAAAAGAACGGACATGTAGCACAAACCTAGCTTGGATTTTCATACATGGATAAGTAAATGTATTTTAATTAATGCTAAATGAAGCGCTTTATCTGGGAATTTTCAAGGTTTGTATTATCATCATTAGCACTTCAGGGGCATAATCACACACTATTCATTTACAAAAGGCACAAGTTTTATACGACAAGTAGATCTTATAAGTTTTTATTTAGAAATGTATTCTACACCAAATGTACCAAAAGCAGATCATATTTTTGCAGTAATACTGTCTGTCGTTCTTCATTCATTCTTTTTAACCCTTTTTTATTATTAAATAACTTGTTTTCGTAGTATGCACGCAGCATATTAAGAACAAAGTTCGATAAATAAGTTCGCAATTACAGAAAAGTAATATTAGTGTGTTTGTGCTACGGCAAAAGTTATATACAGTTAGTAAATAATATCAACAAAGTTAAAAGTATTATTTGTACTTGTGAACAACTCGTGTTTTTCTTCTTTGAAATTCAAACTTGAAGAAAACTAAGGAAAATAAACCAACTTTTCATACTTGCAAATAAAATATATAAATACCTAGACATGATCCACAAGGATATTAGGTAACGTATTACCATCGTTCGTTCATAATATCATAACAAAAACTCCTTTTTTCTCTTTAAGGAAGATGTCTACTAAAATTTGCCTCTTTCATATTACTTGTTCAATCCACTCCGTTTAGTGAAAGTACATAAACTGCTATGTATTATTATTGTTGTAAGATAAACTTTGTAAACTTATACATAGTTAAATACAATCAGAAAGTAAATATTTTTGGGTTTCGCAATTTACAAATAAGATAGTAAACTTCAAAGGAAAAAAAATGTTACCGGATATAAATTGAAATTTGAATCGATCACAAAGATATCAAAGAAGATCATCAACGATAGAATGATACGATGATCTATGTTGTTGTGCGCCACTCAAAAAAGAGAATACTTCAAGAGCGAACGGTATACGCATAATATAAAAAAAAAAACTACAAAAAAAAAGTTTTCATATTTTCTACGTCTATTTACTCTGATAACAAGAAAAGAGGATTATATGTATGTATATAAAATATGTTTTTGTAAACAAAATAAATTATTTGAAATGAAAATTGAGTTAATGTAATGTTTCGTGAAATGATATATATATTGTGTGTATATATGTAAAAAGGTATCTGTATAGAATGTTTATTTATAAAAAATGAAATTATTGATGAATACGCAAAAGATATATGTACATATAATGTGTATAAAATGTGTACATCACATTTTTGAGTACATTCCAAAATCTAGTCTAGACTTATTGTGATTGAAAGTAACAAAACATTCTGTATAATATTTAAAAAAGTAAGTTTGTACAATAAGTGTACATAAAGTCATTTTATTCCGGTATATATCTTGTCATTATATCATAAATAACGTTAAGTACATAAATATGTTGTCAAATTATATTTCTACATGTACTGTAATTAACTGTATATAAATACTTATTTATTACCCACATAAGAATATGATATCATATTCTTGACTTGATCCATTTACATATTCGTGTTGCATATAACATTAACTAATGTATAATCCTTTGGAATCATTATCAACTTACAGTTACGAGCTCCAAAATTATTTATAAGATTGTATAAAATTATCAGACCGCAAGTGAAAGTTTTTAAACCCCAAATTTTGTTTAGATTTATTGAAAATACTATTATATAGTATAATTATTTCATAATGTAGGAATCGATTGAAATAAAAAGTGTGTGTCAACAACAGTTAGAAATAGAATGGAGGAATGGGAATGGAACGCATTGTTGATTAAATATAAAAAACAAATGCAGTATTATAATCTTGATAAAGTGTTGTGATTTTGTGATTAGTATGAAGGAAAACCAAATTGGAGTCCATGGCGTAGTGTTTAGGGACAAAAATTAAGATAAACATATGAAATTTTAATCATGATCGTAAATTGACTCTTTAATTAATGTATATTGAATATAAATTATGTATACCATGTATCGAAATATTATGTTACGATTTTGTTGTAAAAAATGCATTATAAAATGTACAATTTGATGTATGTAATATCTATGTCACCCCAAGAAGGTGTTGTTTTTAAATTTAATGTAAAAACTTGATTAATTTTATTCTGAATACAAATATATAATTATACAAATATACAATATAAAAAATATAATTAATATATTGCATACTACAAAAATGTTTTAAAACTGAATAAATATGAGAGAAACGTAATAAGGCCAGAAAATTGTCAATTTAAATAAAATTTAAATTGAAAATCTGAACTCTTTTTTATTTCAGAATATTTGAGCATGATAAGAATAAGCTTTATAGCACAGTATCAGCCATTGCGCACCCGCGCGCCCCTAAAAACTCAAGCATACAAACGTTTGCATGAAGGCATCAATGTAGCATAGCATCACATCACCATGAATCACGAGTTAAGTTGTCAACTGGATGTGTGTACATCTTTTCATTTCTCTATCATCAGATCACTCTCTATTCCACTTTTGATGGTGATAGTGATACGAGGATGATATTCTTTTGGCAACCAGCTTGTTTGCATAAAAATCAATAAAAAGAAGATAGCTCAACAAGACTTTATTGTTAGATGGTGAACTGTGGTGGTGGTTGGGGTTGTTTTGTGGCGAGAGTCGAGAGTGAAGGTCTACTGACTGCATGTATAACTACGTTATAAACCGACAGAGTAGTGGCATAAACGCGTATATCCCCCTTTGTGCTTTTTTTTAACTTTGTTGTTCAGCTAAGCAAGCAATAGATACTAGATACACAGGACCAAACCAAAGCCAAGCGCACAAACAACAACTTACATTATGCAACTTACATAATATCATTCTTATATCATCACAACTGGAATTGTTTAAGTCGACACATGCATAAATAATGTCACACAAAGCTTTCCTTCAATGTTTCAGCTTTCCAACTTCACAAAAGCAAGCAAAAGAAAAAAATAGCTCAGAGGGAGATCAAGACTTTTGTGTGGGTTTGTTATTTGGAAATCGCAATTCAGTTTCTTAATGGAAGTGTCATGATAGGATACTATCTCATGATCATGACATCAACACTGTCTGATGAAGTCTTATTTTGAGGCAGAATATCAATTTATATCAAAGATGGTTATAAATAGACTAATTTTGATAGTGCACTGCACAAATATAATTGCGCGCTTCCTAAAAACAAGTTCTCAGTATAATTTTAATAAGGTAAATATTCTTAATCGTCGGAATGAAATAGCACATAAACATGTTTTCAATTTATTACTGGAATCCCTCTCCACATTCATAAAATACTCGGATACGGATAACATCATTGCATTCCCATACATGTGGCTCCTACCCCAGTGGCAGTAGCATTGAAGCACTATGGTGTGGTGGTGAAAAGTGGCACAAATAAACATACACATTATATATTCTTGTGGAAAATCTCAAAAAGCATATTTATTTTCAACTCAGAAAAAACTTGCACGCATTCCCTTGCAAGACGGAAACGAGTCTCGAAGACGTCAGGATAAGAATACAAAACAGGTTTGGGACATGGAGATTTCCGCACTTTCTCTCGTTTCCTGTCAATATACCATATGCATATGGCATTATTAGTAGTAGTAATAGTAAAGCAAGCTCGGAGACAAGCATAAGCACACAAAACAAGCAGCTTTCTTCTTTTCTTTTCGTACATCTTTCCATCTCGAGGACAAATGCATGCATAAAAAGCATTAAAGAAATACACCGTATGGTAGCATATGATATGCAAAATATAAAAGAAATGACGAAAAGCGAGAAAAGAAAGAAAGAGAAAAAAAAATCTCCGAGAAAAAAAATTATTCAGCAGTTTCCACTCAGCACACAAGACTACTTATAAATGCAAAGAACATGGTTAACACATCATACGAAAGCTGACTGACTCCTACATGACTGAAGAGTATGGAACCACCATCACCGAGCCATCACCAACTTCCACCCATCCTAAGTGGCATATAAGACAAACTTGTAATAATATTAAATATATGGCACATTTTTTTACTGCGTCCTGAAACCGACAAGCTAACTACTGTAGACAAGACTGTGTGAGAGAGAGAGGATCCTCTGGACCTGATGATGACGATGATGGTAAACTCGGCAAAGTAAAAGCAGATTTTTCGGTATAAGTTTTCAACCAAAAATATACGACAGCATACTTTTACATTAAAATTACAATTGGTCGGATACTTTTGCACACTACACAGACAGGGTAATATGTTGTATAGTTATGTACTGATGAGATGAGTATGTATCAAATGACATGCAAACCTCTTTTCTTTCTTTAAGATGTTCTCCATGTATTTTTTTTTTATGTTTAGCTCACTCACTCGTTTACCTCTTGTATGTACATAATATAATATTTTTTTTTCTCAAGAATGTCGAAAAAAAGATGCTTATTATGATTTTGGTTCATGGTGTGGTCATGCTTTTCAAGCTATCATCCTCATTTTTTTCTACCAAGAGAAGCCAAAGCACATTTGTTCGCATTTTATAGCGGAGAAAAACATGAATGCTCGCATCGCATCATTCACAAGTGAAGTGCAAGAATTATAAACACACTACTGAAGAGGCATGGCATATTATAATAAGAAATATGAAAGAATTTATAGAGGAAACGGAACATTTCTAGACTTACAAACACGCAAGTGAAAATTCGGAGAAAAAAAGGAGGTTCTCTTACAGAAAAAGCGGAAAAAAGTAAGACTTTTTTTTGAAGATCCCAGGTTATGTATATCTACATAGTGCTTAATATAAATATTGTGTAACTTACATCACATTCACATGCTTATATGTTTACGTGTATGTTTTTTTCTTCTGAATTCATACACTTGTGATGTGTAATGTGAGGAATCACAAATCACGAATGAAAAAAGGCAAAGTCAAAGCAGAAAAAAAGTAATGTAATATTCACCACTTACGTACCTCTTTAAAAAACGAAAAGATAGCCGATATTATGGCACATACGTTGTATAAAGAGCCACAACAACGGCAAGCTCTTCTGCATGCAAAGTAACGCCTTAACATGACGATGTGCATATCATACTTTTTTTTTCTTTTTTTGCTTTGTATTATATTCGAGTATTACTTTTCTTTCTGGAGAAGTGGCGACTTGTGACGGAAAGACAGCGCTCAATCTCTCAAAACCAAAAGAGAAAAAAAAATCTTCAAGTATGTCTCACAGAATTTTCACTGAAGTAGAAAGAATATAAAACGCTCAGGGAATTCCAAAAATGTAAGTATTTACAATATAGAGCATAAGATGGCATATAGTAAAAATATATTGTCATTTGATACTATACTTGTATAGGAAGTACTTTACATTCCTACTTTAAATTTTATAAAACGAGGGCTAACAAGTATACACAAACTTTAAAAGCTGATTTGATTACTTACATAAATGTGTTTTTCAAAGAAGTAACACCAAAATAAAAGTTAAATACATAGTACAAAAAAGGTAAGCAAGCATATAAGCATATATTATACAAAATTCGCACATTATAGTATAGTGTAGTAAAAACAAGTTTATTTTGGCATATGGTGGTTAACGAATTAAACAGGAAAAAAATACTTTCCTCAATATCCCTTAATTTGATTATTTATTTTTTTCAATCCATTTGAAATCCAAACAGATTCCCAATAAAAGAGTATCCTATTAAAATTATACCACAAAATGATTTCTTAAAGAACGTAATTTATTTTCCCCCCTGTATTGAAAAAAATGCTAATGATCATCATAGCAAGATGAAAAGAAAAAGGTATTGCGTATTTCGTGTATTTAGCTATTGCTTATATTTTATTTCTCATTTGATGAAAACAGTTTACAGCTTTTCCTTTCAGCTCATTGTTGCAGAAATTGAAATGATTTAATCACTTCTCCCAGTAATAAACCTAGGTTTTCCTGTCAACTTGTAAAGCTACTGAAGGAAATTGTATTCATTAGTCTTTTAAAAAGCAAGTTAAACATTCAACAAAAAAAATGTACATACATACACGTAAATCATCAAGTAGTCCATCTTCACAATATATCCTTAGTCTGCTAACATTCAGAGCAACTTCAAATTTCCAGGTACATATACTATAAAAGACCCCGTCATGATCACGTAATATAATAGGTGTAGTAATAATAGAGAAATGGAGAGAAAAAGCGGAACTGGCATAGCTTCTCCCTTTTTTTCTTCTCTCTCCATTCGCCTCAGATTTTTGTATGTTATCCTCGATCTAATTATTATCATCATCTAAGCGAGTAACGACTAACTTAAATTATAAAGGATGGAAAGAAGAAAAAAAAATGAGAGAAAGGAAGAAAAAAGCTCGCGCTCTTAGTTTTTTTCTCTACTGTGTATATAAATACATAGAGAGAAGATGTTGTTGCTGGAGAATTCATTAACTTAGAAAAACACTACTACTCAAGAAGATGCTACCCATAATAACTATCAAGAGTATACCAACCATCACATCGTTTCTACTTCCTTTCCTTTTTGATATATACATGTATGTACATTTGCATTTTTCAAAAGCATAAATACAACTACATGTTCTCGACCTTCTTCTCCTTTTTTTTTCTTTCTTGTGTGTATGCATTGTGTTGTTTTAGTAGTTAGTTTAGATTTTTGCCTCAGACTAGACTTTGGTGGAAACAGCGTCGTGAAAAAAAATCCCTTTCTTTTAAAACGACTCTTGTCTGAAGAGGAAAAAAAGCTACTAAAACAGGCAATAGTTAAAGCGGAAAACCTGTGAGCTTGTAATATGGATAGGAGGATGCTGCTGCTTGCTTTGTCTGGATATGGCGTGGCGTAGCATAGATCCAGTTTTTTTTATACTATTATTATTATCATCATCATTACTATTACTATTATTATAAGTAGTCGTAATGGGTAAGTACGACGAGAAGGAGAGAGACCGTGCCAGCGTAAAGAAGTAAGGAGCAGTTGAAGGGGATGACTATTCATTCACTTTATAATCTGAGAAGATGAGCAAGCAAATAAGAAATACTATCCTATTTCACAATGAGAGAACCGTATAAAATAAACCTATTCGTTTAAAGCATCTATATTTACTTCTTTAAAAAAAAGAGAAGACCTCTTTTCACAAAATGTTTTACTACAGTTCTTTTGTTAAAGAAAAGGAGGAAAGTGAAGAAAGGAAATCTTTTTAAAAAGACTCGGCTATGTAACTAGTATGTATATACTTGTAAATATCCATATATTGTATGTATGTTTATACACTGTTGAGTGAATAAAAAGCGTGTATATTGTTCATGTATAAATTTTTATCAAATAAAACTCATTTTGTGTATGGTTGGATGAGAGTAAGTATGTAATAGAAGTTTAGTTTGTGTGTGTTTTTTTTTGTGCTGGTAGTAGTGGTGGTGGTGGCGTTGGATAGATGAGTTTTTTTCTTCTTTCCATCTTTCAAGACATTAGCTTTGTTTGTCTCTTTCTCTCTTTTTTCACTCTCCGCATTTACTTACTACGTTCTTCTACTTGATGCCATATTATTTTATATATAAGTCTATTATAACCCCGTCTTAAATGCAATATGCATATATTACAATGTTCTGGTTTTTTTGTTAGATTATAATAGTTAGTGAAAGTGTTTTTTATAATATGCTTTGCATATATACCTATATTAAAGCTTGGATGTGTACTTATAACATTTTTGTATTCTTTTTATTCAAACTCTGAGCTTGTGATATTCTTTCTTTCTTGCTGTTTTTTTTACATTTACACTATGAAAGTTGACTATCATCATCATTCCATCTGCTAGCTTTCTTCCTCCTTCTCGGAATCATGTAAAATGCCTATTATTCTTTCTTTTTTCTCTTTCATTTTCGACTCATTCTATAAAAATGTGTGTGGGTGTGTGTATAACGTTGGAAGTGTTGTTAGTTGGCTGCAATAATAAAACTCGAGAAATCTTTGCTACTTTTTCTACTGTCTTAAAAACATAGTCGGTCGGTGTTATGAAGTTTTCTTAATAAGAGATAGGAAAGTAGATGCTAATGGTAGATGGGATAATTAGTGATTATTTTCAGTCTTTGGCACGCCATATTTATTACTATGTATAATAAGAGATTATACATTTGGGTGGTTGGTGATGGTGGTTGAAATTGCTAAGATTTTTTCTTAAAAAATAGACGATGATGATGATGATAATTCCACCTGCTTTATAAAAACGTAAAAATCATGTAAATGTTACGTTCTTTCCTTGGTATACCTTTTGTTTTTTTGTTCTTTGATTTGCATCACGAATTTTGTTCTGGGTTTTGGGCATCTTGTAAGTACTCAATGTTCTCCGTATTACTTACCAACCAAATTGCATCACCCGTTACCATTTTAATTGTTTCAAAGAGCTCGTTCTAATTTTCAGCTAGTATGACTGTGCTCAGAGCTCAGTGTTCCTTTCTAGCGTTATGTAAGCAGCGTCAGCAACATGAACAAGAGTAAAATTTCGGATTACAATGAAACAGAAATTGTACTCTTTCCTTTTTATCATAATAATTGAAAAATATGTGAGCTAAAACAAGCTGCACTGCACGACATCATTATACTGTGCTTCATGTGTTTTTACCTTAAGTGTTAAGAGTAAAAGAGTAATAATAATTACTGCCGTACGTATATATACTCATCATGAAAAAACATTCATATGTGAAATGAGATACTTCGTCTATTCTTGATTCTCATTAAAAGAAATGAAATGCTTTCACCGTAATTACAGCGCATTTACTTTGGCAGCACAAACTACTATAATTGCTGTGTACCAAGAATACATGGGATATGTAATAGCGCATGTATAAGATTTTTATGCAAACAAATTGACAAAGGGATTATATGTAATCGATAAAGTACTAGATAACGATTACAGCCAACATAGATATATCTCTCCACCTGAACATCATACACTTCTACTGACGCGTTCTTTAAAAAAAAATCTCACAGCAAGTCAAGTGCCTTTTCACATGACATTCATCATTAACATAATAACTATTACGTCAATTTACGAGAAGTTTTATGAAGTTGAGTGATTTCATTAAATTTTGAATTAATGTAAGCGTATGATATGATGTACTCGTAATCATAGCTTTAAAAAAGCTGATGGCATCTGTTTCTCCGCCGTCTGTCTCAACATTCTTCCGGGGCATAACGTACTAATTGCCCTTATTTTAATTCTAAAGGTAATGTTACAAACATGTTTAATCAGTGTATTGGGGTGCAAGCGCTATTTTAAGTAGTAATTAAGTTTAAACTATGCATAAATATGAAACAATCGTTTACGTAGATCATCTTTATTGCAACCAATAAATAAATATAAAAACTTATTAATTATTCTTCAAATGAAATTGTCAATTGAGCACTTATTTGATGCATCCCTTTTTGATAACATTTACAAATCCTTATTAAAATCATATAAAATATCATTGATAATTAATTACAATTCTTGTGATTTGGCTATAAACCAGGTGGTATTCAATATTGAATGTGCCACTTATCTATAACTACTTACTAGAACTTTTATTTTGCTCTTGAGATTTTTGAGTAATAACAAAGGATGACGTAGAACATTATGAGGTGATAAAAATACAGCTTGAAATGCTTTTCACCAGAATTCAAACATAATGAAATTATATAATTTCAATTTTTATGCAAGTGTGCGTCAGAGTAATCGTGAATTCAGGTTAACTTTAGGTAACTTTCACATTGATGTAAATCAAAACCAAAGTGAGTGAAGTCGTTTTCAATAACATGTGATTAAGGTTTAGAAAACCTAAACTTTCGTTTCTTAATAACACACTACGTAAATCTCTACAAATACCATTTTCTCAAATAGGTGGCTATATGCAATAAAGTGGAAAAAGCCATTCGTTATTCGTAATTTACATTACAAAGATGAAGCTGCTTGTCATTAACCACTAATTCTTTTCATTTGCTTTTGAGACGAATGAGGAAAATTCCAGTTCCATCCCACACAAGCAGAGAGTGAAAACAAAATTAAATTAAGTGAAATTAAATATAGCCCCTTTCTTTTCACATTTAACTATGCTGATACATATACAAACTTATCAATTTGCACAAAGAGATCTACACAATAATGACAAAGAATTGACTTAATTTAGCAATCAATCTGAATCTAGTACACATCTCAAAACCATATCGTCGTAGTGAACAGTGCCAACCACTACTATACATGGTTAAAAAGCATTCAACACAGGCAAAGCAAAGCTAAGAAATCGGAAATAAAAGAAGAATTTAACAAACTGCCATCCTTGTCATTGAATCATGCAGCCTTAATAATAAAAAAAGCAATGAACATACTAAATCTAGGCAGAGGCTGTTGCTGTTTAGTAAACGGCCTTTCTTTCGGCAAAGCGTATGTTGACACTAGAGCTCAATTTAAGTCTCATTCATCATTACCAGTAATAATTCCTACTTGGAAAATCGTTTTTAGAAAGTCAGAGAAAGAAAATGTCTTCACTAAAAAAGTGCTTTGATGATGCGTGTACAATTTCTTATAAAAATACTCATCAAAATCACAGGAGACAAGAGTATTGTTCAATTTGTTGTTGACTAAAAGGGGAGCGTTGGAGCGATGAAGTGTCAGTGAAATGCAATAGTATATTTTGGCTTTGGCTAAACACAATATAATTTATACCACCACCATAATGAAGAGAAATGCGTTGTTGACGTTATTTAATACTTTTTACATGTTATGCCTTATGCGGTATTTCCTCTCCTCTAGCTATTATGTGGCATCTTCTTGGTAGAAAAACGACAAGGATAAATATATTCTTCTTGACATCTTTTTAAAATTGTATTCTACAGCATTTGAGCACAAACTACCACGAAACGAGCGATTAAAATCAAGCAGCTACAAAGCCACATCTGCGAGGAAGGGAGTTCCTCATTTTAATTCTAATTTTTAATTCTTTTCTCCTCTGATTTTGATTCATTTGCACTTCCAATCTTTACACAAAAGCTGGAGAAGAAGAACGAGAGAGTTTTTAAAGTAACATCTAGTATTATAAAAAAAAATCTTGAGCCGAAAAAAGCTTGAGTATAATTTCTGCTTTCTCCTTTCGGTAAGCTTTGTTGTTGGATATGGGAAATGAGTATTTGGAACTACTTTTGTTATCGAAGAGCATATTCATATAGATAGACATCATCATTTCAGAGCAAATCAAACCCATTTTAGGTATTTGAGATCAGGGCTGTCGAAAGTATCATTAAAGGGTTTTAACTTTCGAAATACTTTGCACACAGGTACAAAATTCATATCTTCAATGTCTTCAACCTTTCAAAATAGTGAATGCTGTAACATTGCATGGCATCGTTTCAGCAGTGTGAACAATTATGAAATATAGTTTGGGTAACACGCGAAAAGTTATTATTCAAGGTTAACACCATCTGAAGGAATGATAAAAATTATTATCCAATCGATTTAATTTAATAAAAAACAAAATGTATACATATTTCGCTAGATTTTGTTTCTTTTATAATTCAGTACTTTACCAATCTTATTATCATTTTACCATTTACTACTTATTCCATACACAGAAAATACAAAAGCCAATATATGAAACTAAAAAAATGTATAAAGAAATCTCGGATAAGTAAAAAGGGAAATTTGAGATGATTTACCCCTTTTATTTCCACGAACTACTTTGCCGCAACCACTCACAGTTCCTTTTTCATGTTGTGTTGATAGAGTACAAGCTTTATTTATACTAAAGTATTTAGCTTTTCCATTTCCTAGAAAAAGTGAATCTTTTCCTTAAACATACATTATTTAGCAAGCCGTGTTTAGCCTGTAGCTCAGAAGGTTTCAAATGATACAACTATACAACTAATGTAAATGCAGATATGTATTAAATAGGTAGTAGCGTTTACTGTTTATATGTAAATATCAAATGAAACATTTATCGTTGAATGTCTAAAGATTAAAAGTGTTCATACATCTTGTAGGAAAAATTGTCGGCAACGAATACGTAGTTGTTCACGAAGGCGTATAGCAGTGAATATTTTATTTTATGTAAAATATGATTGTGAATAAAGAAAATGTAAAAGCAAGCACATATAAATATGATAGATAGCCAGACAAGACATTTCGTACTTTAACTATGCTGTATCTTTCAGAGTCATTTTTGGATTAATTTCGGACATAAAAACTTTGTAAATGAATTGTGTCAGAAGCTTTCTCTCTTTTTCCGTCACTTTTTTCACGGATAAATGCTGAATTAAAACTGGAACCAATATGCTACGAAAAAAAACACCTTTCGAAAAATAATGATAATAACTATTTTTCTGAACTTGAAGGCTGTTACAATTGTTCTTATAACTTCTTGTATTTTAACAAACAAATAGATCAGTTTATAACATTGAAATAGTGTTACCCAAAAACCGAAAGGTACAGCAAGATATTTTACTGTTGGTTGATAAGTGAAATAATATATCAGAAGTTCTGATTCAGAACTCTAACACAAATGAGCATCAAAAATTCGGAGAATGATATGAATTTTTGCTTTATTCATGATTAATAAAAAAGGATCGTACATTCAAATAATAAAATTGGGTAATACTATTTAATTAATTTTCTACAAATTTTTATACACATTAAATCCAAATTATGTAGAACATAATATGGAGCCTTCTCTATACATTTCTGTTTCCCGTCACGAAACTGACTCTGGTCAACCTTTCATGAGACGCTGCATCATACGATACGTTGCCAAAACTTGATTCCCGACTTTGGTGGCTAACATTAGACAAAAGTTAAAATTAATGTAAATTGTAATTAATTGAGTTTCATATATAAAATAACAACACGTAACATTGTATGCATATCTGAGTACCAAAGCATTTAAATTCTGAGTACGATAAGAACCGTTGTTGTTCGATTCTGTTTTCTGTCATACCCGCACTCTGTGGGTTCCGCAGTTCGAAAAAAAATATAATATTTAGAATTCCGCAACACGTGACGTAACATGTATTTTTTTGTCGCTATCATATCTTAAATGCTTTTAAATGTGCAACAACTGCTTGATTCTTAACTCCCTTCAATAATTTCAACTTATTGTAAACACTGGACTGGTTAATGTATTTAAGATTACAACCTCGATAAGCTTGTTTTAGTTTGTTTAAAGTAATAAGAGAACAGCAAAAGCAACAATAATTTCCTTGACGTAAGTGATGTTGTCTGCTCATTCCTGTATTTAAAACAGCTAAACAACTTGCCATGTTAAACCAAGCGAACTGAAAGGGGATTTTCTGAGAGAGAGAAAAAAAAATGAAAGGATAAATATATAAACGAATAGAGAAAAATATAAAAAACAGCGGTGCGACAGTTGTTGTGCATAATAGATAAAAAAATTTAAATATGTATGTGTATTTATACTTTCTAAAGTACTACCCTACACAATTTGGTGGTTGGTGGTGGCAAGAAGAATGGGGAAAAAGAGTTTAGTTTAAGGAGCCAAAAATTTTCATACAAAAACGTGTCGTTCTCTTTTATTATGCCTTTTCCTCTCCATTTCCTGAGTAATATACATATTGGAATAATATTATGTTATACTTAAGGCCTTTCTCCCTCTCTCTCTCTCTCTCTTCTTGCCACTTGAGTGTCGAACAACACAACCAGTGAAAAACATTTACGTGAAAAAAAAGAACGAAAAATATTTAAAAAGGTAAGGCGAAAATCATCAACCTGCTATAACAAGCCACGGTAATTCAAAAAGAATATACCGACTGGGGAGGAAACCAACTTGCAAAGATTTTTTTCCCCCATTTACTTTTAAAGGCGCTTCAAATGATGTAAAACTATAAGAGAGCAACAGCACAATAATATAAAATTATATAGATGAGAAAGGGGTGCAAAATGTAACGGGCAAATATACATATATGTCTCTCTCTAAAATCTAACCTAGAGAAGGTATATAAGGTATGTAAGTATATCTCTCTGCAATCAAAAGCCTAAAGTTTAGCGTGGTTCAAGGCGTACAAAAAACACATGTAAAAATACTAAACAATTTTTTTGCTTTCACTATTCAACTTGCTTCTCTTTTTTTACATTTAAACATAATTTAAGAAAGATATTCAAGTATATAAGATTTGGTGTTTTTTTTCTATCGCTGGTTTGGTTAGTTTCATATGTGCCACTTGTACTACTTAAGGTATAAAATATATTGGAATAACTAAAAATTGTGCTTCTTTTTTTTGTTGGATGCGTCTTTCTTATGATGAAAATAGAAAAAGGAGGCAAGCGTAAAAAGAAGCAGAAAAAACTCTTTGCTTAAGTGAAAGCTCTCTTGAGGATGCCCCGCTGTTACACTATGTTGTTGCTCAAGGGATAAAGAGGAAAAAGTGAACTGATGTGGAAACTATTGCACATTATGCGGAGACGGGGAATAGAACACGTATTATTATGGGCTTTATTCTTCTGTACAGTTTACAATAAAAAGGATTGTATTGCATTGCGATGCAATGTGTTGTTGAGTTGTTCTTTCTCCTTTTTTTCTGTTGGTTTGCTTGACATAAGTAAAAGTAGTACCTTGCGGAACGTCGAGTTACTTACATAAGACAGTACAATTTTTCGAACACTTAGTGAGTAACGCAGGCTTTTTTAGAAAAAAATATCTCAGCATGTCTGTTATTTGGGAATTTTGAACGCCGAAATATTTGTAAACATTGAGTATAAAAACTTATCTACAATGTAGATCTGTGTTTCTTTCTTTTTCGACACTAATTGCTTAAACTGAAACTATAAATTAAGAACAGGAAACCCATTTTTTTATTTGCTTGCTTATCATCAATGTTTCTATGCTGCTTACATTTTACATCAGCGGTCCTTACACCTTCATTTAAAGCGTATTCAATCTTTTTTAAGGGGTGGCAAGAAATATGCAGTTTATACAGATACGCAACACAATATCTACTTTATATAAGTTGCCAATATGCAAATTTTTCACGAGTCCATGTATTTAGATGGGCGTTCTCTTCCTTTTT
>JAQFZG010000102.1:0-52877 GCA_034695465.1 Entomobrya nicoleti
ATTTCTTTGCCAATAATATATGCAGTGAGCCCTACAGAATCGGACATGACATCGCATAGCATTTGCTCCAAAAAAACACCAAACTGTTGGAAATTTAATGCAATCTTAACTTTCCTTCCGTGACCACGTCTAAAGCTTTTTGCGTTGAGCATTATTTAGGTGGCACTTATTTGCATTCTCGACGTTTTTTGACTTCCACCGAATTCTCTCACAACTTTATTGATAATTGGAGTCGTGAAAGTGGCAGTTGTATACTGAAACTATTCCTGCATAAAGTTGAAAACAAACACGTATGTACATATAATGCGGTCTACTTCTCATACCATTTTACGGGATTCATTCTAACACTTCTGCTAGTGGAAGGTTTGCTTTTCGGTGGTCTAATTGAATATCGTTTCACCACTATATAGAATAGATATATGGTATGTTATGGTCATGGCCATGTAATGTCTCTTTTTTTGGTACTAATAACAAAAAGACTAGTCAAATGTTATTCAAAACCAAGTAGCCAACTTTTCTCTTCATCATATCCCAAGAATTATTTCCCTTAGTCAAATTATTTACAATATGAATCATTTCTCTTGATGCATGTTCCACTGGACTTTAGCTGCTTCTGGCTAAAGTTCCTCAGTACTCTGACAAAACAAGGAGTTTTTTTTACCAACTTCAACTTTGTTTCTAGCAGCTCTTCAAAGCTCTTTTAGACAAGTTGTTGTTGTTTCTTGTTGAAAATGTGGAAGGGTTTCGGAACCGCTTAGCTTGATAGCTTTTCAAGTGCATGCCGCGTTATTGAAGTAGTGACTTCTGGCACTTCCCCGATAAATAGTAATATGAAAACTATACTCTAATACATTTTATAATTCCATATTAAATATCAAATATATGTATGATTGTCTGTCTGGCAGCTGTTGTCGTTGTGAACTTATTCACTGCCAACTAGTACGCAATAAGTGCTACTTTCTCCTATCCTACAATTTTCACTTTTTCAATGACAATTAGTCATATTGACAAACTTACTGGGTACCTATGATGCAGAAGACAGATTATATCGCGATTATGTGTATATTCATAGTATTCCGTATTAAAAATAATAAAAGAGAACATAACACGTGTGTTTGTTCAAAGTTGGATGTATGCACAGCCAAGATAAGTGTGTAGGGCAGGAGTGTTTCTCAAATACTTTACTAGACGGTTGTTGGCTCAAGTTCCTCATTATCTGAAGGAACGGGTGTAGATAATATTACTCAATAGCTCATGTATATTGTTGATTGTTACTTTATGGGTTATTTGTATCAAAATGATAGAAATGGGGTTTTTGCTAGTTTAACCTTGCAGCATATTTAGTTGGAGAATTTTGTTAGAGTCAACTAATTCTACGAAGAAATATAATGATCAATTATCCAAGTTTATATCCAAGTACATACGTATAAATGTAAATACGATAGTATGTATTATAAATGCCTTTTGGCATTGTTTTAAGAGTAACCAAAACATTATTGTAAGTAAGAAGATAAGTATATCTTATTCGTTGAGGAGAAAGGAATGAAGTTTGGTGGATGAAGAGAACGGAGATGCGAAATATGTTGAGCGTCAAGTGGGAACTGAACAGTCTTTTTCCATTATCAAGCTTTCACACTTTCTCGCTCAGGCTTTTTTCTCTAGTATCTTCCGAGTATGTTGTTTTTGTTCCCTGTTAAATGTCAAATATTATTACAGATGCCATGATATCCAGAAATTTTTCGCCATTATTTTGCTGATGTCTCTCGTATCCTGTTTCTTATTAAGTATCTAACTAAACAAAATAATGAACTTACATAGCATACTAAGAAGGTTGCTGACATACACATGTTTAGTATAGTAAATATATTATGTTGTTCTGAATCGTTAAAACATCAGAATCTGGAGTATCGTTTTGGCGGGCATTATTTTACCAACAATTTCCACTGTTTCTTTTAAACTTATAATTGTTCAGTGTTGTCTTTAAGTTTCAAAAGAATTGCTTTAATAGTAGTTCAACCTCGTAAAAGGTTATTTGCATTATGTTTTGGAAGTTTATTAAATAATATTCATAAACTGACCATTTCATATTTACTGAAGGTAATTCATGTAATCAATTAATATCTATAGGAGAATAATAAAGACATCTCTTCAATTTGTTAGCTACCAGACTGATTACAGCGGAAGCATTACGCTATTGTTCACTCATCTGAGTAATCTCACAAATAGATATACACTCCAAAGGCTTTATTAACAAAATAGAACTAACTTTCTTTGACAGCGTTTATTACTATAATGGTCGAGTCCAGCAATAAAAATCGAGTTTACACCTCATAAAAGCACACAATAGAATTTTCACTAACAAACTTAACCTACTTGTATCCAGTACTGAACTTTTTCACTCATGGTCTAGTCTGAACCAATTAAATGTGATATGAGAGCGTAAGAATGAAACCTCACAAAATCTCGACAACCGCAGCAATCAGTAACAGCCGCCCCAGCTCCCTTCAATATGACAATATAGTTTGTCCGTAAAATATGTACAACAAAACCGCAGACAAGTTCCAAAAGTTCGTCGCAAGTACTAAAATTTCGAGGGAAGGAGTTTTCTCCTGGAATAGTAGCTACAGACGTTGCTTCCATCTATACTGTTGAGTGACGTACTAATAGCAACGTGTTAAAGGAAAGCTTTCCGAGAATTCTGCTTTATAGCGACAGCGTTCTATGGAGAAAGTTTGTGCTTTCTCCATCAAACTCTTTCAATATTTTGTGTTTTTGAGCTGTCAGGTACATAGCGTGAAAGTTAAAACGGCAGATCCGCATATCAAAAAGATCATCCTGATCATCACATGGGGCAGTCTGCTGCTATTTAGTTGAGATATATACACACAAATGTAATTACAAAAGTGTAACGAAAATAATAAAAATAGTTGGAAACGCCAAATGCTTATAAGTGCTCCTGCCTCATACAGTTTAGTCATATAGTGTGTGGCGGTCTAAATGAGCACAGTCAAAAAGTGACATACGTTTAAAGTGAATGTGAATGTACTTTATTTTATTATCAGTAACTTCATACGGTGCAAAAATAAAAACGAAAAGACAAGTCGTAATAAGAAATGTATCTACTTTCCTATATTTTGGATGTGGTTAGTGTTCATTACCTACATAAATAATATCTATCACCACAATACATCTACATATCTATACACATCGTATCGTTCGTATCCTAAACTGGCGAAATCTCGTAACAATTGTGCAATAAAACGATCTAGTCATGCATGCATCAAAGCCCATAGCTCAATCCCCAACACTTTCCGTTGAGACTTTCATAGACTTTCAGGGAGGACTCGTGGGTAGATGTATTTCGAACCCGCACAAAGCAGCACCCCAATAGCATTATTAAAATTTGCTGTTACACTCAACGAACGAACCACATAAAACAACCGTAAAAGCTGCTTCGTAATCATTTGAGCAAAACCCTGCAGTAGCAGCACAAATATAGAAAGTTGAGCGAGAAAGGCCGTCTATCCAACTGCTAAACGCGAACTATTCAATTCATGTGAAACTCTTATTGGGAAAGTAGAATCCGTTTTCTGCACAAGGTAAAACAAGTTTGTCCTTGCAAGACAAACTTTCACCGCGACGAACTGACGTGAGTGAATTGTTTCAATAAAATCTATTTCATAAAAATTGTGTACATGCTTGCATTTCGCCACACGTACGAAAAAAATATATATGCCATGACTAAAAGAAAGAAATGAAATTGACTCCTTTTTACTTTCACTTTATTACATATTATACTTCTTGGAATAAGCGATATGGCGCAGTTGGTGATTTAAGGAAATTGAATGCATTCTTTGGAGAGATGTAAACAATAGTCGTTTAGCTGTATGACGTATGTATATTTACAAAAAAATAATACAAGAATGTTCTCAACTTTATTTCACTGGTGGCCCATATTTTGTAGAAACAGGAATACTAATAATGTAGAGTATGGAATATATAACAACCCATTTATTGCACAATACTAGCATGTTTTTCTTTTCCTTTCATACACAAATGCGGATTTTTCTCTCAAGAGTCTGTCTTTGTAAGATTTCATTTATTACATCAAAAAGAAAGAAGATGAAAGTACGGATGGAAGGAAAAGAAACTGCACAGTTTGATATTCTGCAATAAAATTGATTTAACATGCATGCATGAAAATTGTCATTTTTGATTACTTTCCATTTTTAAGTTGATACATTCAAAGAAAGCATACAAATCAAACTGTGATTCAAACTTCAGTTCTGATGGAATGAAAGCGAACTTGCCCTGGCTGGAATGAATCTTGGAACACAACACGGTAGAATTTGCTAGGAAAATAATACAGAAAATTATTGTACCGTCGTATCGTATCATGATTTTGTATATAGGGTTGACTTCGCCTAAAAATTATTACGAGAGATACAAGTTTGGCTTATCCAAAAAGTGTCCCAATTTTTTCTCATTTTTTCCTTTTTGTTCCAATATTCCAGTACTCTATCTCGACACCCCATTTATTCTTCATTTCGGAAAACACGTATGACATACATGCCACCACCAGATAGCATATATTATAACTTGAAATGAAACGACAGCATCACAGCTGCTACATCACGACAAATTCAATATAACAATATTCAATAGCAAAGTATTGTAGCGGTGCGGTAGCACTAAATTTCCAACAACCAAATACGGATGTACTTTTGTTTCAGTACATAGTTTTATCGTTTTGACATGTGCTCTCATTTTTGTGCCTTAAAACTGAGCGTAACAACATTGTAATACTATTTTTATACGCAACACTTTCTCATACCAGCTGCAAATGTAATAGAGTAAAACAGGCAATAAGGTGTTTGAGGATGTAGGCGGACATGAACACATGCAAATCGGTACCTAGTAAGTGGTAATATAGGCAGAGATATTATTATGTGTGGTGAGAAGTCTACAAGAAAAAATTAAATGCATATAGGTGACATATCTTTTGGGAAACAACAGTTCAGAGATAGAAGAGAGAAGGCAGAGAGTAGTAGTGGAGGGTGTCAACTGGCTGCCAAATTATTTGCGCCGTCATTCTTCTTTTCATGTTGACATATTTTCTTGTAGAACATAATTTACTTTTGCTTGAGGTTGGCATATTTATTATGACATTTCTCATGTGCTCTCGTTACTAATCTCATTTCGAACAATAGGGTATTCCAGTACTCAGTATGTTCGTTGCTTGAATGTCTCTTTAAAAAATGTTTCAGCGTACATATTTCTTTGCATCACCAATTTAGTCACTGAGTAACTTAATGCATCTTCCCAGAAGTTACACACGCAGTCAGAAAAATTTCGATGGTTTTTGTTCACAGCCTTTACATTGACAACATAGCCTGTGCTAAAATAGAGAAACGTTGACGGAGAAACTCCATTACGACTTTTCGGCACTAGGAACCTGTCCAATAACGCATTATCCAAGTTTTCCATCATCCACTAAAGAGCAAGTCGTCAAACTGATGTTGTACATAAATTTGTATGTTAACGGGAACACTTCACCCATCCCACTCAAAACATGCAGTTCCTAATAATAAGGAACTTTATAGTGAATGCATAATATGTACTCAAACGTACGATAATAAGTACATAAGACGCTTTTTGGTTTTGTGTTGTGATTCTAATGTTCATAATCTCGTTTCCAGCGCATAATCGTAGTCGAATCTCATATGTCCTCCTTTTTTACTAAATAGAAGAAAAGGATGGAAAAACTCATTCTGTATTCTGACAGCGCTGGCTCTTTACCTGTCATTCAGTACACGTCAACAACTGTGCGGTATAAAGAGCTCAATAAAAATTCTCGCTTTTTCTGTGTTGTAGGTTCATCCTTTTGACAACCAAGCATAATCGTCAGAACAGAACACCACCACAACAGGTTGTGGGGTAGTTGCAAATCCTGTGGTACAATGCAATGCAAGCCAGTAGTGAGTAGTGAGTGAATCGTAATTTTATACCATTAGTTCTGCGCGTGGGTTATATAAAGAATGCATTTATGGAGAATAAAAACTAGCATACAGAGTTCCACTTGTAAGTATAGCAGCTCCAACAATGATTATAATCAGGGATAATAATAGTAAATGCAGTAGTACTAAATGAATGACTAACTGATGGATGTTAAGAAAGGAAGAACGTTGATGTTGTCATCCCTTGTCACTCAGCTGCCAAAGAGTTTTTATGGCAGGCGACTGATATTAATGAATGAAAAAGAGAACTATAGCATGTACGAAATAGTGAATGGGGGGAAAATAAATAACGAGCTTGATGTGTCCATCATAACATAATATGTACATTAAATAACTTGATATGCTTAAAAAAAATTCTGGTAGTAAGTTTTTGCTCTACATTTAGGATAAAAATATAACTACAAGTAGACGCGTAGATGTGAATAAAAGGTGAAGCCAGCCAGATAAATGTTGTGCAATTTGGATGAAATTTGTTAGCCTTATTAAATATTACGTATGCAGAATTGCAGATGGTATTACGAGCTACCATTTTTCTTAACCTGTCTAGCCCCATCATTTGACAAATAGACATTAAGCAAACATTCCACGGGGATTTAAATTCACTAGTTTTTTTGAGATTCATGAACAGTTAAATATTTAGTTGGAGAAGTGGCAGTTAATAGTTAAGGTCAATGAACAAATATTTACTGTCATACTTTTATCAATTTAGGAAATTCCCAAATAAAGTTTCATGATACTTTGTAACATTGTAAATTTTAATAGAAATCCACTAAGACTTTATTGATGTATTCAGAAATGTAAACTTACACTGTAAAGTTTACTACTTTTATCATGCCTTGTCTTACAGCGGTTTCCAATGTGCTTTTTTTACTGTTTCTGTATTTTTTTCACAACCGTTATTCGTGCATTTTATAGTACAACTTTTGGGTTTAAAATCACCGGGTTCTTAAATGTATGTACCTCGAAAAACAATAAAATTTCAATGTATTTATATATATGCAAAATGACTTTGTCTGTAAAAGGTAAGCTCCCCAATTCTCAATCGGCATGATGGAGTATTAAGCCGACAAACGTGGTCGTAAATATGACTTTCATGGCATAATTATTACTACGGCGAAGGTCCGAAAGCGAAACTGTAGTTGTTTTAATCACTTTGTTATGAAAACTTATGTTGTCGCTTGAAAAGAGGATATTACATAATAAAGCTGATTAGCTTAGTTTAACTTGGTAATGGATAAGTGCTTACATAACATGTTTCCATCTTTTCTGAAATAAATGTTGTACAAAGTCACGTAAACACTTGAGGCTTAATTAGGGTTGATGGCCAAAAATGCTTTATGCTTCTGATCTAAGTATAAGCCACCTATTAGTTATTTATTTATTTTCATTCTGGAAAGTATTCATTTATTTTCTGCTCCTTGTTTATTCTTGAATGTAAGAAACCAAAACTGTAACACGTAGATTTGCTAACATCACTCACATCTTTCATCTATATTCTATTCCTAAGTTAAATGTAACGTAGCTGACTTCTAAACGTACTTACATAATATTCCATTAATTTATGGGTTAGTGTAGTCAAAAAGCATTGAATGAATGTTACTTTTTATGGTTGCGTGACACGTAACAATCTGTTTTGCTTTCACTTAACAGGAAAGGCTTGGTTCAATACATGCATTCCCGTATTATTTAATACCTGTAGACAATGTACTGTTGTATGAAGACTTCTATGTTGACTGAGAGAAAGATGATTATATTATGACATGGAGGATTATCATTCATGTTAGTCACCGTTTTGTTTCACGTACATCATTCTTCCTGGAGAAACACTGTTGTCATTCTTTTTTCTCGGGCGTGGTACGAATTCGGTCTTGTCATCATTACACAGTTTGCAATAATCGATAATATTTTGAGTAAGTACCTACATTGGTTACGATTTTTTTTAAATATTTCCTTTTTACCTGCCCACCGTATAAACCCAGTATTCTGTATAACACACATGATTTATATTATATTAAAATTATCATAAATACGTGAGTAGTTCTGAGATTTGTGAGTGGGTAGTTTTTGACCCTTGTCATAGTCAGGATGTGACTACTTGACACTACTTTACTTTACGAGTTACATTAACAAATTTTGTACAGACACGTTATACATACCACAAATCAAATCTGGGGACCAGATTGGAAAGTCAATATGTTTATTAAATTAAAAACCGGTGTAGATAATTTACAACGCCATAAGAATAATGAAGACTTCGGATCTTCAGGTATCCCGTCGATATATTCTTATTTAACTATCCGAAACAGTCTTGTTTCTTCCCCGTCATCAATAACCCAAACCTGAATAAAACAATCAAAATTTCTTATAGCTCATTCGTAATAAAAGTATTTTTCCAGCCGGTGGAATGGCAGTAATATATTGGCGAGTCATTTTACTAAAATGCATGGGATCCATAACGTAAGTCCACCTCTATTGGAAAGCAGATAAGATGTACAATTCAAGGATGTACATTTGACATGATGCTTGAGGGATCGGATTTCTCTGGGGATGTATGGGCAAACCTCAAGTGATCCAATTTCATCTTTTTGCTTTCCCTTGTACTAGTGTTCTGGTTCTGCTGCTTCATTTCACTTCTCTTCTCACAACTCTTTCGTTTCCTCATCTTTATCTCTTGAGTTTAAGAATGTTTGACAAGGCTGTGTACCATACCACATACTCCACCGCCACACCACTTGATGTTAGTCGCATTCCTCAGTCTTTCACTAACATAAAGTGGCAGGTTTAAAAGAAAGTGTTGTGAGTAGTTGGTAGTAGTGCCACAAGTATGTAGTGCATTTTGATGTGGATGATGGCCAGCGAGCCCGTTAGGCGTTTTTTGTGTTTGTATTTCTTTTTATAGACATGAAGTCATATGAAAAGGGAAAGGAGAGCAAAAGCATCCCATTTCTCGAGTAGAATCAAATTTATCTTGATATTCCACAACTCTCTTTATCCCCCATTTGCCAAAAGGAAAACACTGGAAGTTGTTTTTACCTTTCGCTGATTCCATGCAACCACCATTAGCCAACATCATCTTCGAAGAAGATGAAGCACAGAACATAAAGAAGTATAGTTACACGATGAAATTGAATGGAAGCTCACTTTTGACAAATATAGAGACTGAAAGAATCTATTCCTTTGAACATCTTCCCCAAAACAAAATTGTTTTTCAAATTTCAGCGATTTTGTTTGCACTTTGTTCGCTACTCACATTTTGAGATGTCGTTCGCCCAATTTCCCTTACTGTAAATCTCCTTTTGCACTCATTCACTGTCTCTGCATATATTTTTGTGGTGAAAAGGAATCAATTCGACGTGTATGTATGTGTAAATAAAGTATGTACACCTGTAATAGCTTATAGTGCCCTTTAAGAGAGCATGTTTCTCGTATAGCATATTGTAAAAAGTTGGGTACTCAATAGCTAGCTTGCACAATATTCATTCAAAGTATTTAGTCAAAACGGGTTGAAGAGGAGGGCAAGAACATGGCAAGCAGGAAGCCTATTTGCTTGTCTACATGAATAAAGGAATCAGACAAGACAAGAATGTACATTTTTCAACTATTCTTGTAGATCTATCATCGCTTCGCTTATATGTATGTAATAGCTATGCACATTTTCTTTTTTAAACTCATGTCATCTTCAGAACTTCTTCCCCAGTTTTTGTCGCTGTTTCTTTCTCCTCTTCTCAGAAAAAAAGGAATTGCAAAACTTTGTCATTTCATCTTAGATAACGACGCCATATTGACCATGAATTTAAACACTTGGTGGGAGGATGGGCTGGTATGGTACTCATCGTCAGTGTAAGCATTCATATGTACTGTACGATGCATATTACATATTACGTGAGAGGCTGTAAGAGCAAAAAAAAACTAAAAGTTCAACTTGAGAATTAAATGAAAACGTCTATTTCAGTCTTCTGAGAAATATATCAACTAAACTGCAAAAATTCTATTTAAACTACATGCTAACTTTCAAAGCATATGCATTTTTATCTTTTCCAAGAAGGCATACGGAAAATTTACTAAACATGCCATCTCAGCTCACCCGGGGGATGTGCTCTCAAACTTGTTAACGATCAGGTCAAACATAACTTTTCTCTCTTCTCCGTAACATTCTTTTAATGTCCGTAATTTGTATGGAGGAAGCTTCACCCCGAATCCAATACCGATGGCTCCTGCCTTAAACTCCTATCAACATAATCATCATACTCATCTCATCTTATAGCTAACTGTTTTTTTTGTCCCAAATGAAGTTATCGACAAAACGTCTACAATTTTATTTGCAAAGATTACACAAAAGAACAAAAGAAGATTATTGAATGTAGGACTAGTAGGACTAGTAGGACTATGAAATGACGGCATTTTGGAACCATTTCGACTTTTTTTATGTCTTAACAAAAGGGCTAGATGGCATTTTGCATATTAACTAAAAATTTTGGAACGGATGAAGGTTGAATTTTGATGAACCTTCAAACTAAAGTATCATGAATGGCACAAAGGTTGAAAAGAAATACTGCAAAGAATTAAATATACTGGTATATAAACCGTGGTAGGTAAATAAAACAGGAAATATATTTGTTTTTGGAATACGGGTGAGTCTGAGTAAAAATTGCATTACCGTAGTAAAGTAGCTTACTGTTTATAAATAAGACAAGAAACATCGCGGAAAAAATGCTGCCTTGTAATTTGAAACTTTTGTATAACGTAACACTTGAGACTTTAGATGCTTGCAATGACCATTGCAAAACTTTTTGCCACTTAGGCTAAAGTAGAACAACAATTATGATAAATGTATGACCACTTGCACTTTCAAAAGTCAAGAAGGGACAAGGAGAAAAAGAAGAATCCACATCATAATGAAAGGGAACGACAACAACGCATTTGTACAACAGCTTCTTGTATACTTCTGCATTTTCTCCGCAGGCCAAAAGAAGCCACATTATAACAAAAAGCGATTTAGAGAAAACTTTAAATGCATTTTGTACTTGGCCACTACTGCCGCAGTGAACAAAATACAAGCAAGCAGCACAGTACATTGAATTGAAAGACGGGTGTATCTAGAAGAGAAAATGCTATAATGTAGTCCCCAAGGGCGTCTACTTTACACTTAGAAACCCAACAATAATATTATGTACGCTACAGTGGTCACATTTATGTTCCTTCAAAAATAACCAAAAAACATTTTTTTAGTAAACTTTGCTTTGTATCATTTATTAATATCCCCCCCAAATTAACTGCAGTGTAATTATGAGCAGGTATTTTACAATATACTCGTTTTCATATTCATTTAAAATTAAACGTTATTGTAATCACCAACATCATTACAACAGTTTATATAGAAATAAAGAATCCCCCTTTGCTAATTAGCAATCTCACTTTTTATCCTTTTATTATGTTCCGTTTTTCATTTTTAGCTCCTGCCGAGCACAGCAGTGGAAAGCCAGAAGGAGGCAGAGAAATTCGGATCCGCAGATTTGCATTCTAGCTAATCTTGTATTGCTTTCATCATATCGTGTTGTGCGGTTTTTATTTCGGAACTTGATGCAGCGTAAGCTACATATAGACACACCTTTCACCAAAACGCCTGTACACTTCTGTCTGCAGATTTTTTTCTGAAAACAAATGCACCAGCAGCAATTTTCTTTTATGCATTCAAAAGCGTGTCAGCAAAATAATTAAAGGGAAGATAAACACATAAACTCGCAGTAATAGTGCAGAATTGCGTTATGTAATGATGCAAACATCAGTTTCCATTTAGACTAGTAATTATCTAATTATGCTGCTGCTACCACTGCTGAAATCTCGCGTATATCTCAGGCAAACTAGTTAGTATACAGGTAAATATCAAGATACCTTACTGGTTTAATTCAAAGATACGTAACTACAAGGACGAATCGAGGAAGTGTGGCATCAAAACGTAAAGTGAAAATGCGGCATTTTCCAAAGAAAAAATCAAGTACTCCTACTATACTACCACCGATCCACGAGACTTTTAATCGGATTTACAGCCGCCACATGGGCCATGTTCCCTTTGATTGAAAATCCCTTTCAAGTTAGTCAGGATAATAACATACATGTATCCAGATTGCGAGAAGTCAGTGTTTTTATAGCTTATAACAAAACTGTTTGATTTTATAACAAGTTATTTCTGTATAATATGTATGAGGAGCTTCATTTTGTGTGAGTTCTTTCATATATTTATATCATTGTTATTACATTATTATGAGGATAGATATACATACGCAGCTTTCTTGGGATTAAGGTTGGCCCTTTTCCCAGTCAGTCCAAGATTTAATGCCACAGTTCATGAACAGCAAAACAGAAATCTTGAAAGACTTCTTTGCAGACATTAGTCGGGAAGCATGAAAAGTATATTTTGTGGTCTTTGTTGTAAAAATAAAGAATTACCGGACACATTTTCTCATCATAGTTTTCTTTTCTTACCTCCACCATCGACATATATCAGTCAACATTTTCCTTTAAAATAATTTTTTACTTGCACGCTAGTTCGCAAGCAAAAGACGAATGAATATAATTCATTCCATGTTCATGCAATACATACACATATTATTCTCTGCAGAAAAAAAGGTCTCTACTTTTGTACTATACTTTATTTCCCTCTCTTAGAATTAGGGAACGAGTTACACTGCTTGAGAAGAAAGTCAGGGAATATCCTGCGAAAATGAAAAGGGAAATGAAACAAGTACCTTGAGACCCTTTGCGAAAGGGAGAGAAAGTGAACGAATGTGTGGATGGAAATGAAAGTGTGTGTGTTTGTGTGCATTTATGAGTTGAGCGCAAGAAAAAAAAGGAAAAAGGGAATGAAAAGGCTTTAAAAATCTAGCAAGCAAAAAGAAAGGAAAATTGTGAATTTACCGTAAAACTTTGGATTACGGCATGGATCCTCCCTACATAGAATACTGCAAGTGTGCGAGCATACTTTTCTAGGGGTACGCTACGTAAAAGTAAAATGGAATAAAATGAAAACGGAGAAGAGTGATCTATGCATGTAGACAGGCCTTGAGTTTTCTAGCCTCATCATCATCATAGCCCATCACATCACATTACACGTATTTTTTCAGAGCTAGAATAGAAGTAAACGAGAGCGAGAGAAAATGCAACGCACATAAAATACATAAAAACATATATTTTGAGTCTAAACAAAATCATTGTTCATATTTGTGTTCCCGTTATTTTAGTTGCCTACACTTGTCTTTTTTCCCTTGCAATCCTTTTATTTTCAAGTGTTGTGCATTTGCCAACATGTCATACATATTATTATGGAACTGAAAAGATAGTGTTGTTTAGCTGTGCTTGTCTGTCTGTCTGACTAAAAAAAAGGTTTATAGATACCGCATGATGAAGACTCGAAGTTGATCGATTTCCACCATTAAAAGATTTCAATTACATTTTAGATTTTTTCATGTCGTTTTTAGAGCCATGAACCTTTCGATGAGAGCGCTGGACATATGTGACCTATTTTGTCTAGTTATCGTGCTCTATTTACTCCAAATGATGTTTTTTTTATCGTTTTCAAAATTTTATATCTTTGCTCATTATTTTTACTGTTTCAGCTTCGTCCTCATTTTGTTTTTAACGACTCTATTATGCACATTATAACGTGCATGCATACTCAAGTAAGGTAACAATAAAAATATATACCGCTGTGAATGAGAGACGGTTTCCTCAGTAAGGCACACTAAAATCTGCACACGTACCTAAGTGCCATCATAATATTCTTGCCACTCAACGTATTTTCACTAGATACATAAATGCTAAAACGATAAGGCCACTTCATCAAATCCGCCATAAAGACAATCTCTCGCAAGAGACAATCCGAATTCACATGTTCAATGCACGTAGAGCGCTTACAAACATTATTTACTCGTACATATGTATGTTGTACGTATGTATTTAGGTACATAAACTTATTGTTGTCGTATTATTATTGATAGATGTTGATCTTAACATTTATTTATTTGTTTTACGTAATAAAATAATGATGCTCATTCTTCTCATGTTGAAACTCTGTGAATGGAGCAATTTTGGAAAATATATTCATATAACTCGATTTGCCAGAGTTTTAAACTTGCGTATATCAAGCAACTCATATAATTAGTTCATTTCTATCCAAAATGTAAAAACCTTTGAGACAATTCCCAGTAAATAATCCCAATGTGAGATTTGAATATAGTTCTTCTCGTATATAATACTGTTCATTAGTACATAAGATCTTGTCCAGTTATTTTTAAACAACATGGAGAAAACCCAGGGTTGTGGTGCTACGTACATTTAACCATTGACTGACGTATGCAAGCAGTAAAAAACTAGTACATAGTTTATTTGTAACCTATACATATATGTAACGTACTTGTGTGGGCTGAAATGAGAAAGTACTATTTTTTATGCTTGGGTGGCACAAAATGTAATAGACCGCTAGTTTTCCTTTGACAGCATAGCGGGAAAAGTTGTTCCGTTTTCCATTGAGACGTATTGCTCGATAGAATAAAAGATGACCTACTCTTGTACACATGTTTCTTAGCCAAGAGTGCATCAGGAGATGGAGTTTATGGATGGTTGATTGAATGTAATAGTAGTAACGGGTGTGCAAGTGCGAAACCCTGCCTGCTGCCTGAATGGGGAGAAAGTGAGAAACGAAATTGTTGAGACACGAGTTGATTGCTATTACGCACACTTGATTGAAAAGGGAAAAAGTTGTAGTGTGTTATATTGTGAGGTTAAGTATTATGGAACTTACATGAAAATGTGTAGTTTTACTTTTCCTTTGCTTCAAGCAAGAAAGGTTGAAACACAATATGTGAAAGAAAATAATAAATAAAACCAAGAAAATGGAGGAGTGTACATAGTACATCGACAGTCGTCGTTGAATGGCAAAACAAAGTTGAAATATTCTAGTTTTCACTTCAACTTTAGAATATTTCATTAGTGTAGGTGGCGCTATGTTTTTCAATTTCTAAGGGGTACTTTCTTAAACGAGATATTTTTCTTGCATGCGCAGACTAGTTTAGTTTATCTATAGAATTTTTACGACCTCGTGCTAATAAAACATTTATATTTACAATCACAGTAGACCGGAAGTTATTGATAATTTGCTGAACAATGAAAAATTTTCATGTCAAAATACTATGAAGCCATAGTTCTTAAATAATGAAAGTACGAACTTTAATTAAAATGCTTTTGAGAAGCTAATTGAGTTAAGACCGATCAATTTTCCTTTAGTACAAGTATAAACTAGTGTAGGAATTTTCATGGCATATCTTTAAATCGATTAACTAATTTGCTAAAAGTATAAAATTACCTTTGATATACAATTGTGAAAGAAATATGGATGAAATCTTCTTTTGTTCTAAGTAAATACGACGTGCATGTAGTAAATGTGATGTGCATGTAATACGAGTATACATACATCATGGTTTTCATCATCATGGAGTTGAGAAAATGAAAGGAAAATACGATGTCACTCTTTCCAAAAAATACCTGTTTCATTAAGTCGAGTTTTTCTTTATTTCTACTCTTTCAGTTGTTGGAACTATTCATCGGATTTTTTTATGAGGAAGTATCTATATCTCTCTGCACTTAAGGTTAATTAGGTCTATGAATGCATAAAGATTATTGGATGTAATAAACCTGAACTGAATTAGGGTAAAAACTTTGGAAATGTCTCTTTCCTCCTTATCTTTTGTAAACGACCATAGTTTACACACCATAGAATAAGATATGCATGTTTTATGGTTTCATTCGACTTTTATCCCAGTTTCAAGTGCTCGTACGTTTGCCTATTAGTGTCAAATATTGACTGTCCTTCCTATCATCATTTTCACCCATTACAACTTTCCTACTTAATTTATCCTCCTATCGTTCCAATTTCAATCAAAACCAAACACATTCTGAAAACAAAATTTTCCGTATTATCAAGGAACTCGGTGAAAAACTAACACACAGTAATAGTCAACATAAGGATACAGCGTTCCCAAGAAAATGAATGCAATTTATCCAATGACCCGGATTTCGTAGAGATAGTGTAAAAGTAGCTTCATCAATAGCACTAATAGAAAGAGTATACATGGTTTATGAGTGTTTGCAAAAACTTTGCCTGCCCTGTTGAATCATAATGATGATACGAAATGCGGAAATATGTGTATACATACATGTGTGTATTTGGTACTGATCACTTTGTTCATGTATGCACATTGCGAGTTCCCGAAGGGAAAAAAGGGTTCTCCCCCCGAAACTTTACAAATGGATGAAGTCAGCAATAATAATCAATACATCTCTGTGCACAAAATCATCTTAGCCTTATAGATTCAGAACATATACATATCAATGTATACCTATATTTATCTTGCTCTATAATAAATGGGAAATAGTTTGAAAATAGGACATATATATATTCTGGCTGATCTGATAACAACAATACAGTCCTTTCTGGAAATCAACCAGTAAAGAAAAGGGTTGTGCTGTGTTATATTATCCACCACACAAGTACACCACATCCACCTTCTTTCTTTGTGGTAGGCGCCCAAATTGTTGTTCTAGAAAAAACGCATTCAATGATTATCATCTTATTCGCCATCAAGCTTTTCCCAACAAAATATACATATATTCATTGTGTAAGATAAGTATTATAACCCTCCTTGTTTATTTGGAGAAGCTCACATGTGTGTACCTACAATACAGATAGATCAGCATTGAGGATTTTCCGTTGCATGCAACCAAAACTTTTTCATAGCGGTTTATTATGAAAGGCTGTTTTTTATTTCTTGCTTTTTGGTCGATCTGGTGAAAGGGAATTCTCATGTTTCTCTTCATTGTATTTCACTTTTCACTATTTTCTATTTTACGGTTCTATTTATCTTTCTTTTTTCTGACTCATCTTTAACGTCTCCGTCTCGCATGATTTAAGATCTATAATGAAGGAGGAGGGAGGGAGGAATGAGGATGAAAGTTTCATACTTTCAACTGTAAAAATAAGAATAAAAATAAAGCGCAAATTGTGGAAAATGCGAAGTGAATTATACTTTTCAAGTTGGACTATTTTATATGTATTTGCGTTAGGTTAGTATTTTATTCTTTCACTAAAGTTTGTATTTTTGACAACTCGTATTGCGTATTATATTCGTTTGTGAATGAGAAAGAAATTTACAAATACATAATATGCACATATATGTATTCATGTTTGCCATTCAACCATATCCCTTCGATATATAATTCCTCATCCAATTTCGACGTTTTTTTGAATACATCGTTCTTCTGAGCTTAGCAAAATATCTTTGACGGTCAATACCATACATGTTTGTATGCAAAAATACTTATCTTTTCAGAAATATTCTTGATTCCTGTGTAAATACTTGTGTAACGTCTAGGGGGATCATGTAGAGGAAACAGCAGTCATTCTTGTTGGGTTACAAAATTTCCTCCTTTCAAAATGTAACGAAAAAAGGAATTGAGAATCAAGAGCCAAGAATTAAGTCAAGTGTGGATAATACATACTACCAACCAACCAACCCCGCATTATTTTCCACAAACGAAAAAATATATATCCGAGAGTCAAGAGAAAACTTTGAGAACAAATAGAGAAACGCAAGAAATGGGAAAAGAAAGAATGTTGACATTAAACCGAAGTATTGTATGGATACGATACGATGGAGTCGTTTCCCCTAAACAGTCTAGTCAAGTGCTTTGAGTAGCAGTATGAAACGAAGAAAAATATATATTGTACAACCACCATATAATCATCATCACCACTGTCTTCTCATCTTCATCAATATTTTTCGATCTCACCAGGAAACATCTAATACCCTATATCCTCAGGGCAAATGAAACTCAGGCCTCTTTGGTATTGCTAAAGATGTTACTTGACGTCTTGTTAAACAGTTCAGTCTCATTTTGGTGTACGCTGGTGTATACCCTTCAACTGAAGCACTTAAAAACATTCTCATACCCTTCCCTGAAATTTTCTCCTGTTTCATATGTAAAAATACCATGTCATTCGCCCGAGGGATGTATCATCATCATCCAATCCCCATTCCTCGTAATTTTTCCTTTTATTTACACAAGTGCGAAGAAAATCCTCAAACCGCAAAAGGCGCGTTCGTTCTTTTGACTATGCGGTAGGAGGATCATCAAATGTTTTGCTTTGGGGTATCATTTGATATACCGGTTGAATCTTTTATAATCCCATTTATTTTCATATTTTTCATCAAAGAGCTTTGCCTACGCCTATAATTTAGCAAGCTTGTAATTTTGAAAGTTCCCGTTTGAACTTTTGAGTGCATGAATATATGGCATGACAGAAGAAGACGGATAATTCTCTTTGAGAATCATTTGTTTGATGAAAAGAAAGGGGAACATGAACACAATTTTGATACATATTTGAGCGTCCAAAAAAAACTTCTTGATGCGGTTAAGGACATCACCTTGCTGCATTTAGACATTAAGTGATAAATCAACCGGAAATTTAATTTGAGGATATCATTTTTTTCAATCTGGCTTTCAATTAACCAATCTTAAATTTTAAAATTATTCATGTGTGGTAGTTTCGCAATTAGGAAATTGTATCATTTATCTCTTTATAGTTTTAAAAGTGTTTTAAATGAGATAACATCTCATTTCCTTTTGGCTTTTACAGCCACAGCCATCAGTCATTGCTAACCTTCAGAGCTACTGTTTCGGAAAATTCATCCATCTTCTTTATCTCTGTCGTGTGCAGTGTACTCTGAACATTGGGATATATGCACATAATTTACTAGTAAAACAATATATTTATACCCCGAAATCTTTTTCCTTGTTGCTGTTTGTAAACGGGTTTATTTTCCGCAGCGAAGAATTTTTACTCTTGAATGACGATCCCTTTTCATGATGGTGTTCCGCAAGACATGCACGCAGATGATCGTTAATGCGGCCCATCCAACTTTTTGATATGTGTCATGTTATATTGTCAGCTTTTCATATATACACGGCTATCAACAACATGGATCTCAAAAACGTAGAGTTTTTATTTGTTTCTCCTTGTCGTCCTTGTCCTTTGTTTTTTTTCTTCCACTCAGATTAGTTGAAAGAAAGTGCAAAGGATTGAAATATGTATATTTTCTAAATAAGCACATAGGAAAGGTTTTTGGAAATCGTTCTCAAGTCTGCTTCTTCGTCGTTTTTTTGGTTGGACACCAATCCCATTAACTTTAGTAATAAAACTTGCCTCTCACAACATCCTTTACTTCTTGTCAAGTATGTATGCATGCGTTTAACAATATAACATTGTGTTTCCCTTTTTCATTACTAGTACACAGTACACTATAAGTAGCACAGTATGGGTTGTATATTCAATCCTAAATCATTTCAGACTAGACGCAAGACGCACACAAGGAAAATAGGGCTATGTAATTTTCTATTCAGTTACTGGTATAAAAATTCTGGAAAGAGCAAACTTTTTTACGCCAAGAAAAACGAATGGGTGTTGTGATTGTAATTCTGTAGAAAAGTAAGGGACCATAACAAGAACGATAATAAAAAAGTATACACACACACACAGAGAGAGATACATGCAATTTGCAACTGTATATGTATTTTTTTGTCAGTGACATTTTAAAGTTTTTTTATACAAAAATTCAACTTTCAACCTTCACCCATTTTCAAGACATAGCACTACTATCTATCTATCTCCAGAAAGAATGTGAAGATCTTAAATGAGCTGGGAAGTAACGGAGGAAAGGAATTCCTTCACTCTCGAGCCACAATTTTTTCCTCGTAAAAAAGTGTTACCACAAATGTGCTCATCAGTGCGGTAAGCAGTGAGCCTGAAATTACCCAAATCTTAGCCCAACTTTTTCTCTGTCGTCTCACAAAAAGGCGATGATGACGACGAAACATAAACATAAGTATGTATAAAGTTTGTGCATAAAAAGCCCATAATGACTGCATGGCATATACGTATGGTTGCTGTAAAAGCGAGCACACTTTAGTTTGTTGAGTCAAAGGAGTGAGAGATTCTTCTCCGCAAGAGCAGCAAGTGAAAGTACTAGAAACACACAAAAGCAATAGCGGAAAACTAGGTAACTTATTTGTTACTTTTCCCATGCCGGAAATTTGTCATACACGCATAACAACCAAAAACTATGGAATGCGCGACAAAAAAATTTAGTACATCTATTACCTTGTCGTGTGTGCATTATTATTGTAGGCTATTTTGCTCACGTCAAAAGAATCTCAAAAGAACAAAGGCTGCTTTCAAGAATACTCTAACAAAGCACAAGAACCATCAACATAAAAGTTGCGTCAATATGTAGAGAAGAGCAGAGCATTCTCATCATCAACCTGCTAAGTAAACAGGAAGAGTAACGGCAAGTGAGATTGCTCATTCTACTGTTATTATTAAGCTGACATATATTTTAACCAAATATGCTGCATACTTAAAAACAAAAGGAATATACATTCATAGATAATCAAGTGGATGGATAATACATTATATGCATAAGTAGAACCTGTAGTACACTTAATAATCATAAATATGACTTTTCCTAAAGCTATATGTTTTGCTGTTTACGTGGTATTAAGGTTTATGTATTGGTATTTTCATCATTGCATTTTCACACTCTTCTCCTTAAACAAAATTGGTGGAGAAAGGTTGTTGTTAGAGGGAAATGAGCAAAATCCAATACACAAGTTTGCAGAGAAAGCACTAACATGTCCTAATGGTTATTTGTACAACAAAACCTACACAGTGTTATGTGTTTTCTTTCGTAATTAGTACAGTTTCTAGCAAATTTTATTATCAAGTGGCATTTTGTTCAAGAGGCAGCAAACGGTAAAGTTATATCGCTTTCAATTTATCCGTTTATACTTTATTACGCTGCCATATTCGTTTTCATTAAAAGTGGAGCGTGCAATAATACAATAACAATAGCCTTCGTTAGTCAAACAACGCAAACCAAATCCATCCCAACAGAGGAAGCAAACGGATTTTGGTATAATTCATCCGTAAAAGCTTATTCTGATGTTGGCACTCGAGCAAACCCTTGTCTTCCTTGTCCTCAAAGAAAACAAACATTATGGCTGCTTTCTCTTCAACAACTCAACAGGCAACTAACTAAAACTACTTATCATTAACACCATTCGAGCTAAAGCGTGTGTGTAGTTGGTGGTATGGCAAACTTGTGATATAATCCGATCAACATTCATGTTATATTATTCTGGATAAAACATGTCAAATAAAATACGTCCATATCATATCCATTTCTACATATGTGATCTTGACGAGTGTACTTAAACATAACACACAAGTTATTTTCTCTAGCTTCTTGTGCAATAGGCTTACTTGACTGAACTGTATGAATTTTACCGGCTTGCAAACAAATACTGAAGTCACTTTCGATTACTAAATACTCCAAGGAAAAATATCGTAGAAACATACTACACATTTGCTTCTAACTACGCATCAATTTGCTCAGGAAATCGAGATTTTCTGCAGAATTTAATCAACATTCCCATTCCTGCTGCTATCATTATGCACAGAAAAGATAACACGCTACACTAGAAAATATCGAAGTATTCGTCAAGTTACATTCTTTCAAAACACTTAAGAACCTTAGGCTACACTCATTAATTGTGAGAAAGTGAAACGAATAACAGATTTTTTTGTCCATGTCAATGTATTTTGTACAACACAGTGATGTAATCCGTACAGTTTGCTAACATAATATTAGTATTCATGCATACTTAAGTATATTTATAATCTAGATAAAAATGTAATATTATAATAATGGCTTCATTAGCAGAGGTTGTTAGCCAGAGGAAGTAGACGACATTAAAATTGCAGAGTGTATTAAAGTACATCCCTATCTATCCATCATCGCTTAAACGGCCAACAGCTTACAATAAAGTTTTGCCTACCTTCTCCCTCGTATAGATTCTTCAACGATAACAAAAACTGGCAAGCAGAAAAAAAGCTACGTGGTAAAAAAATTGTGCATCGCGAAATTCTTTTTTCCTGTCATGTGTAAAAAAAAGTTCCTTTACAACAATTCTTTTATTATATGCATCCAATAGCAAAATAGTATACATGCATATAACAAACTATATGCATCATTATGTATACATGATGTTGCAAAATGGCTGAGTAAAGTGCACATAGCGAAAGAATGCAAACTACAAATGAGCCAGCATGTGTATTTTAGACATAACAAGAAAAGCGAGACTTTTCTCCTTCGCCTACTTTTACACGACCGACTTGTCGTACTAGCAGAAGTACTTCAGGGCAATGGGGCAATGGTACAAAAGCAGAAAAACTTTTTCGTGGCGACTTTAAGGATCAGGTCCTTTTTTTCTGGTTCTATTATAATACGAAATTTTGAAATAACATTCACAATGATGACGATCTCCTTTTGCTGACTTTTTTTTCTCACGAGCGTGTTTTAAGTTTGTAGTTTAAACCCCCTTACTTACTTGTTAGTGCGTGAAATGTAACAACGGTAATAATAATATGACTAGCCTTTTACGCTACTTACACCACCATTGTTCATCATCACAGATGTATGAAAAACAAGCCTGAATGAAGACTTCCTCGTTTTATTTTTTTCTCCAATTTTCTTTCAGTGGTAATTCTGGACCATAATGCTTATGAGCGCTTTCATTATTCTACATGCATAGCTAGTTCTACTGCGTCTCGACTTGCATTTTTCCTCTTTCCGGTCTCGGGCGGATAATATAATGTTCCTCATGTGATACTTGTAGTTGTGTACAAGAAGAACTAAAAACTCACTCGTGGAGAAAACTTGGTTCACGCATTTCTAAAAAAACATGTTGCTAGTGTACGCGTTCTAAGACTTGTTTTTCTCACAAAGTCAAGTATGTTGAATTTATTCCTGGTGTTCCGGCTCCGGCTGTATATGGGTTTACTGTTTTGTTATCCATTACCATTTTTAGCATTCTTTTCTCGGTGAAAATAATATTGCCACAAAAAGTCGTTTGTCATACTTATTCCATAATACAAACAACTTCATGGGAATGCTAGGTGATACCCGTTTGTCTGCCAGCACGATAAGTCGTAAATAACTTGAGCTAAAGAGCTCAAACTTATCAAATAAATAAATTCGGTTTGGTTATTACTACCGAATCATCTATGTAGGTCAGGTTGGCCTACTAGGAATAGTGGGTCAAAGTTCACTTGTATATAAATATGTAAACCCAAATTACTGAACGCACGGATTATATAAACATTACTGCGCCATCCCTCCTTGAAGAGATACCAGAAATATTACATTAAGTACTTAAATTCATTTATGTTTTTTATTATTGGTCAATAATTTTTTGTTTGTTTGTAATATATGTGGTTCAAAAAAGTTATTAAATGTTAAACAACTCATTGAGAACAGTGCTAGAAAATAAAAAGATTTTAGTATTGACCATAAATTATTTAAAGGGAATTTCTAGTTGCATAACATGTTTAGTTCTCAAAAACATTTGTTGTGCCACTTGTCTGCACCTCCTTGTTAGCAGGTTATTCGCACATAGATATGCATTTAATAACATGTCACATAAACCATTGGACTGTCAGATGCTAAGGAATTCGAAAGATAAAAGATGAGCACGTAATAATAAGGTTGGGAAGAAGAAAAATACCGCTAGGATGAATTGCTTCATAACGATATATCATTATTGCTTTATGTTATATGTGTATTGTACTGATCATTCTTTTGTTTACTATGAAATGTAAGTTATCTCCTAAAAAACTAAAAATTGTTGGGCTGTGTCGGTTCTTACACATGAAAGCTTAATCTAAACAACGAATATCTTCAATACCCATATTCTTGTGGTTTAATATTTTTAAAAAAAATTATCGACCTTGCTTGTAGGGTTATATTTTATACAGCATTTATTACTCGGTATATTGCTTATTTATTTTTTGTCTGAAATGTTGGGAAAACAAGGTTAACCGAATAAATATTATTTTTGATTGTTATTTTATCTCTAATTCTAGATGATATGTGAAATATAATATAGTTCAATTAAACACAATGAGAAGTACTCACTAAACAGTAATGATGACCTTACTTTGGTATATTCCTCTGCACCTGGTTGCAAGCAGTTTGTTTGAGGCTGAGATGGTATGATATTAAAAGAAAAGAGAAAGCAAAGTCCTCCCTACTCTAGACCCCTTTATCCAAGGACAAGAGTAAATAACCTAAATATCACGAAAAGATTTTTTTGTTTTTCACGTAGTATATAAATTCATGTGTGTATAGACATTTACAGGCATATTATTTTGCCAGAAATCATTACTATAAGTTTCAATACGATCCCAGAGACTATAGGTACAACACACATTGCAATATTGGAATGTTCAGAACAGTTAATGGTACAATAGAACGTTGCATTGTTTTAGTGCATGGTGCCTGGTGGTAAAACTGTCATTGGAAAAAATATTTTTCAATATAGGAATACTTTTGTGCACTTATGGACGGCCATCCGTTAACGAAAAAGTTTCGTGTGATATTAGCTGGACTTGTACTGTAGGTAATAAAACTAAGTACTTTACTGAGAAATCATGTAATTTATGTTACACTGCTACTGTACTCGATAGGTGTGTTTATATCGTGGGCGTGGGTATACTACACCATCCTTGAGTTTTCTTAATATAAGCTGATATAAGGGCATCGTATTGTAATACGATTTTGTTGGACCTCTTTAGCTTTCAAGGCTAGCAAACTTGGCCTTTTTTTAATGAATTATATGGTCTGTCATAGTCATGAGTATGTATTAAAAGAAATATACTCTTTTCTACATCGTTAATAAATTACAGTCGGGAGATTTGGAGATAAAATAAAATAATTAAACAAAGAAAAGGGTTTTTGGTCCAAGATAAGAGATAATTCTAGTTTAGTTGAGCAAAATTAAATACATTCAATGCAAAAATGAACTTCATTCATAGAGTGTCACACTTTTAAAATTAACCACTTTGATCTTGATCTAGTCTCTAGTATTTGATTTTTTTAGAATGTTGATGAGCAAGATTTCTTGTCATGTCGATTACTCTAAATATGACGTTGTGGTATATTGTTGAAAGCCTGCACATGCTTACTAAAAAGATTATTATATTAGAAATTGTGTGCTACAGCAAATAGTTGGAAATACTCAGTGGTAGACCTCGACGGATGAAACTTCCCAGTGTGGCGAGACACTATATAATATACATAAGTTATATGTATTATATTATGCAAGTAAAGGCATGCATTTATTTTGTAATTATTTTCCTTTAGTCAACTTGGGTTAGGTATATAATGTCACGTTGGACTGCTGAAATGTTACGAGCTTACAAAAGTCAAGAGGTGTGAACTTATGAATTTAGAAGTATGCAGAATACCAAACTAGCAAGAAGTGGGAAAGAGAAAGCGCTACGGTTCCGGAGACAATGTTATATAATGGAGGCTGGTGAGAGATTTACTTGTTGGGATTAAGTCATTATCATCATCACGATCGTCATCACCTCCTGACAATGACACAATGAGTGTATGCGAGAAGGCGAAAATTACCAAAATGACACGATGCTATAAAAGCGGAGAAAACATAATAGTAGTGCTGCTGCCATTGCCATAAACCGTAGTCGTCGTGTCACTGTTATTATCAAAGTTGAATTTTCAATAGCTATTTGAAGAGAGAACGAGAGCGAAACACGAAGGAGGAACAAGAATAACCTTTGTGCATGACAAATGAGCTGAGTCCTCTCTTTTCCTCTTCAGATATATCCACGTTTTGCGTTCACTGTGATGATGGGTGGGTGGGTTGGTGGGTGTATTGTCAGTTTGCTTTAGCTTTTAGTAAAATATGCATTATGGGTGTATCTAATATGCATAAGTGTGAACATGCATGCATAATAATATCCAATAAATTATCATCGACGAATCCAGGTTAGTCCCTGCTTTTCATCGCCTAGTTTCGCCTGTCCTCCAGCTATAATTAAGCAATTCACAGCTTCATCTTTATCGTCTTCATTGCCATATAAGCATATAGCCCATAATATCATATAAGCCACTAACGTTTGCTTGACTGCATGATGTGACGACTCTGTAACATGGCAGAATAGAATTTTAACCAATTTATGCATCATGCTGAGTACCGGGTCGCAAAACTTGCAATGAATAAACGATCGAATCGAAACCATACGAGAATATAACACGGTAATAAATGTATGTAAGTTTCCAGTTTATAAAACGTAAAGGAAGTTTGGTGTAGGAATAATACAAAATGAACCGCGTAAAACCGATAGATGTTAATTAATGAGGTTATATTAGAAATCTAGATGGAACAAAATCTGATTCTCCGCTTGTTCAAAATTGAAATAGACTTAGGATAAGTTACAATAACCACTTTTTGAAGCTTATTCAAACTTTTTTTTCATTTAACCCCTTCAAGATTAAAAGATACGTATGAAAGCCGAATAAGTACTAGAATATAAATATAAAAGTACTTTTTTCTCTGTGAGAGTTGGTTCAATGAAGTTCCGCTGAGAATCCGGATATCTTCCCAAAGATTTATGCATTTTCTAATAATTTAGTGGTAAAATTCAAGTTTTATGTAATCAACAAAATAAAAAGATATGTTATTCGACTTATAAAGTTAGACACGAGGGAGGAGTCACAAAGCAAAAATTTAAAACTTTTCCGAGTAAGAGAGATAAATCTAAATAATATGTCGGTAACAAGCTAAATAAAAATATATGTGTGTAAATATTTCACAATACTGATATGATATTGTGATATAATATGGTTGGACTACGCCGCAAAATACAACAAAATAGGAATTGGTGGGATTTCTTTCTATTATTTTGTGGATTTTAGTTGATTTGACCATTTCGAACTAAGTACGCATTGTAGCATTATAACTGCTGCTGGTAGCGTTTCCTCTCTAGTATTTCCTTCCTGGTATTTTCTGGATTATCTGCGTCGTGCATACCTAAATTAACGCCCCTGAGCACAAAATATGATACTAGTTCCCCAATGGAGCTCCATATTATATAGCTTTTCGCTAAATGAAAAATTATTATTGTGTACCTAAAGCCTTATCTCACTCAACTTGAAAAGCACTTCGTTTTGCTCTTCTTTTTTTAGCGTATGCCTCTGTGCATTAGTAGAATACACGACCACAGCCAAAACATTTGCTTGCTCCCACCATATTTTTATTTCTTAGTAATCCAATAAAATACGTTGTGAAGCATTAATAGAAAAATGGTTGATAAACTGAATTCGGAAAAATTGGACACAAATCCTAAATCGATATGTTAACACACGCCCACCCCATATTCATCATCAACATCATCATCATCACTAACTAAAGAAAGGCATGTGACTACAAACTGCATTATTTGCAAGGGTTATATTATTTCGTGTACACACAATAGACACACTCATTATTACGTTATCGTACTACTTGTTCAAGTGCCATAAAGTACCAATTCTGTTAGTAGTTTGATAAAGTTTGATAAGGGAGCGTAAGTAGAAAACAACAGGTTCCCATCTACATTTTTTATTTCCCTTGTCCTCCTTGAGTTTTCCTCGCTTTTCCTTCCTCCCATTCTCAACAACTCACCACTCATCATAATGAGCTTTGGGGAGGGCACATCATGTTTATTGCATCTAACAATTTATACTTGTTATCCAAGTTAAATTTTTAAGCAATACACAGACACACAAACATTTCTACTTATTTCGTTCTTATAATCCTTTCATTTCATAAGTCATTTCATTTCCATGAAACATTTATTGTAAAACGGAGCACAGAGCTCTAGCACTCTAGCATGCTCAACAAAACTGTTAGAAAAACTTGCTTTACTGCTACTGCCATAACCCGGTTAAGTTAAGAGTTAAGAATATAAGTTAGCTTTGAGATCGGCAGAACGTGTAATTTTCATTAAAGAATACCAGCAAATCGTATCAAAGCGTATCTGTATCAAATACGAAACAAAACGCAATTTCTGCCAGAATAATGTTGAGTGTCTGCTGTGTGCATTCATTGAGAAGAGCATGGAGCTGCAATGCAACATATATATATTTTCACTCAAGAAAGGGTCGAAGGCGATACAAAATATAAGATTTGGGATTTCTGGCGTCATTCCCGGAATTCTGAAATGGTCACAATATTACCCCTTCTTATAGTTGTACTCCTCTTGAGATGAAATGTACATTGATAATATATGCACATGCACACTTCCTATAAGTTCAGATCATAAAGCTTTATTTTTCGAGCTATCTATATCTCGCGTTTCATGCTGAGTAGCTCTGTGTTATGTATGTTCATCTTTTTGGCTTTTCTTGGCTTTCTCAAGCTTTTTCTTTTCTATATTCATAAAAACTGCCCATGTACAAAAACAGCTGACTTGTTTCAAATCTATTTGTATCTCACAGAGTCCATGTGCCATGTGTTTGTGAGAAAAAGAAGCTACGTGTGCGTTTATGCCTGGGAAAAGAGAGAAATGAAAGTGTGAAAGAAGAAAAAAATACTACTCTTCTTGTAGAGAGTTTAGGTGTATCTTTTGACGCCTCTGAGGTAACTTTCAAGGGGAACTTTCACAATGAAAGAGAACATCTCGACCCCACTTGAGACAGTAGTTTCTTGTAGCTATCACAATATATTTACCTTTTATGTATTGTATAGGTTTTTGATTGAAAACACTTTCATGTACAGTTTGTTGAGACCAGATATTCACTCCACTTTTCATCACGTTCCTTTATGGTGTATACCTGTGTATGGTTGTGACAAAGATTTTGTATGTATCTGTCTATTGTGTAAAGTCAAACAATTTATTTTAGTTTCTATAATTCAGTTAGACGTAATGTAACTTTTAAAATAGTCTATCACAGCGGCATGGAATGAAACAACGAAGCAGTTCTTAATTTACCCATATTTCATGGATTTCTGATATAGCGAGACATGTGTTATGCTCATAATAAAGTAAGTATTTGCTTTCTGTTGTGAGGATCGAAGGAAGAACGATACCACACCGAGACGAGGGGAAGGATGTACAATTTAAACATATCTAAAAAAAGATATAGAGAAGAGCTTTTGAGAGAAAGTCACCGAAAAGTAGACTAAGAGTGTGAAGAGAAAGACTAGAACACATCATTATGAAATAACTTCAAGGATATCAAGTAAAAAAGTACACTGCTTGAAAACGTGTGTGTATCACAACAGAACGACGGAAACGGAAAATATCCTCAAGAGTCAGATCAAACGTGGAGAAAGCGAAGAGAGACGACTCACAAAAGACATGGTTGAGCTTTTCTACTGTTACACACACAGTTGCCTTTCCCAATAGTACTCATATGATGATCATGTTGATTATATCTGTTTAAATACTCAGAATATGTGATCCAACCAGTGTAATATTATATACATGAATATTACCAAGTATGTAACCTTGTAGCAAAATGATACTTCTCATGATAGTTTCTCATTGAAGAACGATCCATGAGATGTAATAAATAGAAAAAAATAAATAAAAGAAAATATAACCCAGAAAGAAGTTCAAGTCAAGTAGTAGTGTAGAAACATGGAAAACATGAATGCAACTATCCAACGTAAAAAAAAGTATAGAAAAGGGACCAGTAAAAGTTTACGGCTGAAATTCAAAGATAGGATCTGTATAGGAAACGGATCGAGGCAGATAGGAGATACTCCCACTACTCCTGTACACTCTCCTCTCTTTTGTAAGGGATATATAGGCATAACTTTAAAGCTAAAATAAACTGGGTGAACTTTCCTTAGAAGAAAAGGACCATGTGTGAGTGAGCAAGTATAGTATACTTATTTTTACAAGTATGATCCTACTCATACTTATACTCGATTGCCTTTTTTCTTAGAAGAGAAATAAAAATACGACAGCAAAGAACTGCCTACCAAAACATGTTAGAAAGCTACTACCCATACCTATGTAATTTCCATTTAGTTTAAAAAGAATGAGAAGCGAGAGGGCATTTTTAACCTGGTTGGAGCGGTGGGAAAAAGAGCAGAAAACAGTGAAAGTAGGAGACACCAAGAGACAAGAGAAGAGAGAGAAGTAAGAAGAGATATTCGTAGCACAATACAAGGGCAGGGTACTACACAAAAGCGCAACACACAACAAAGAGAAACTAAAGTCTCCGGATGTTACTTGTTCTGCAGCTCTACGTATAGTCTTGTTTAGTGTGCCCTTCCTTAGGCGATGTTCTCGAGTTGCATATTACTGAAAAACATAAAACATGATCCAACTAACAACATGGAGTATAAAAAATAAACTCTATCAGATACTATATATAAGTACTTTGTATAAAGAAAGCAACAGCAACAGTGGTTTCATTCAGCTCTCTCTCCCTCTCCCTCTCTGCTACTTATGCAATAAAAGGAAGAAGGGGTCTCTCTCATCTCACTATACCACACACTCCCACATAACAGAATATCACAATGCAATGGTCATAGTCATATATGATGGCGAAAAAAACTAGCCATTGTCATTCTTCACCAAAGGGAACATGAATTTTCTCTAACAGCGTTCCTTGTCGTTACAGCACTGGTTTCTGTGTGGTGATATATAGTGACTCCCTATTCTCTTCATAGATGATTTCCACCGAGCACAATTTTGGGACAAGAGCTGAATTACAATATCATGCTCTCTTGCACACACACACACAAATACCTTACGATGATATTTTCAGACTTCCTTGGTAGGTAGTAGGTAGACACTAACATGGTCGTGTGCATGATGATGAAGAAGATCATGATCATCATGATGTGCTAGATGATGCTGCATCCTGATCTTCTGGATATGCTCTAAGGAAAAACCCATCTTCTTTAAAAGGATGAATTACCAAGTGCGAATATAAATACCCAGTGAGAATTCTCGATGTGGTTAAGCAGTAACAATTACAATGTCAATAGAAATTGATGTTTTATTGACCATAATGGCAAGTGGAACTTTGGGTTTTGGTGGAAAACGATAAAACAGCATTACCGCTAACAGAGTTAGGATACAAGTGGGAACGGGAAGCTGCTATGCTGTTGGGAGAGAAAAGAGAGAAAAAAAACTCTAAAGAGGAGTTAAAGCATGAATCCTAAATTTTGATCTCCACTTTTCTCATCCTTCCATATGGCAATGCATGGCATGGCATATGGCTATCTCCCCATTCTTTTGATATGATGATGGTATTACGATATTATACAGAATCGATCTTTGCAAGCATTGCTTTTTAGAAAAGTGGGGTACATATAAATGTGTGAGTTCATTCATGAAATATCATATTTTTCACTCAAATAGTTTCACTCACCACCTAGTTAAATCCATGTCAGATTACAAACCAAAGTTGGGTTCTTGGTTGGTGTAGTATTACTTATTTTTTTTTTGTCTTGTGTTGTGCTATTTTCAGTAGTACTAATACACTTGAAAGCCATACATATTGCATCCCCAACATTTTCAGTTTCACGAAATAATATTTATTTCGTTGATAATATACGTTGTAGATGTCCTCTTTTAGGTTGTTTGGTCATTTCACATTTCCTTTGTGCTTTTTGTGGATTTTTCATAGCAAATACAGCAACCTATATAAAAAATAAAATAGGCAGTAGACTGAATCGATTCGGTATGTAAATAGTACACATATCCGTCTCCCCCGTTGAGTTCTTATCTATTCTCTTATTGTAAAATAATAGACCGTGGATGTTCTGGATTTTTCTTCATGGGCTTAGTGGAGAGTTGTGTGTTTGTCGTACTATTGCGCGACCTTGAAAAATTGTCAAAGTTAAAGCTTCTTTTTTTATACTTGTGTGACATCTACTATGCTTTTATTTTATTGCAAACTGATGTACTTTTTAGTTGAAGGATATATTATGATCATAGGATTTTTATGTGCAGGCTCGGCTGTCACAAGGAACAGTGAAAAGTTTTCAAGTAAATAATATAGCGTTTGAAGAGTTGTCGACCTTCACTCGCCAGCAATAAATAAGACATTTTTGTTCAACTAAGTCTTCAAAAACATTGATGCATATCATGTTATGAAAATTACATGAACATGAGATATCAAAAGCAAATATTACAGAATGGTACGTGCAATGCATTCCAATGTCTAACTACTATGTATAGCTATTTTCATCCTAACCAAGTCATAGTCATAGTCATGAACAAGGTTCCATCACATAATCTCAAACCATAGAGTAATTCAGCATGTTTGTAAAGAAGTGAAAGTTTCAGGTACATAAATACTACATTCTCAGTTTTACTTTTTCAGATACTTTCCTTTAGTTACAAGAAAAAAAGTCTGATAAATTGACTATGCTATGCATTCACCATAATACTTTATTTTCACTATTCCGAAACAGCTTGGCCCCTCGGCCTTTCACATTTGCTGCATGAAAGCCTTATTCTAATATTCAAATTTAAACCCTAAAATTGAATCAAATGGTATTGGGATAATTGAATGAAATTGGCAAAAATTCACCTAGTTTTGCCATGGACCAAGTGTTCCCACTTATCGTAAATTGTACCTGTTTACTTTTATCGTGTATTGTGGTAATTCTTAATTTCAACTTCGGGGAGTTGAACTGAACACATATATGTAGGCATCCTTTCTCCATTTCGACATTTATTTACACAGTGAAACACGCAATTTGGAGACAATATTAGATAGGTTAGGAACCTCTCCTTTATTATTTCTATTTCTAGTGCATACTTGTACTTTAGGCTTTAGGTCAAAGTCTGATTCCAAGCATCTTAGGAATTCTAATAAAAAGAGCAATAATATTTGCCATTTCGCACAGTTGCCCTCGAAAGTCTTTTGGTATCGCCAATTGAAAAGATAAACTAGTGATCGCTAGACGGCTATCTCAAAAGCTCTTATATAGTTTTATGTATTGTGTGTATTTCTCATCTTCCTTCCTGTTTAAAAAAAAGACTCCTTAGTCTTGGCCTTAACTTTTTCATCTTCCACCGCTGCTATCTGTCAATTTACAAAAAAATACTGCTGCTTTGGAAGCGAATGGACGCATCCGGAATAAAAATCCAGTGAATCTGCTGAAGTTTCGAATGAACAAATGGGTAAAGTAAAGGACACCTTATGGATTCTCTGTATAAGTAAGTATGTATAAACACGTAAGTAGTCACTCGCGTAGAAATGCCGTCAGCAAGAAAAAAATCAATAAAAAAGAAGGGTAGATAATTTGCATAATGATTTCCTTATCTTATACTCAAAAACGTTTTCTTATAACTTTTTGCTGCATTCGCAACTTAAGTAGTTCATGTACCAAATTATTTATGCATATTCTTGGAAAACGTATGAAGGGATAGATTCCCCCTGTAATTTCATCATCAACCAAAACTTTAGTCCATCCAACTGAGTGATAGAAATATTAGATATTATTCAGCTCATTCAGCTGCATTATAGAAATATATGCTAAAAAATATCATAATGTTAAGAAAACTGCATATTGTAATATATATGTATATAAAGTCATTCTGAACTATTTACCTAGCATTCCAAAGAAAAAAGGAAATGTTTCGTTAAATTTTCTTATGAATTTTTGGTTGTATTGCATATAAATTCTTCTTTGATCACTGAACTTTCACTATAAAGTCTTCTGGCATTTTTATTTCATTTTTTCGACAACCTGAGAAAGTAAACACTTGACTACACCAGCACACCGGCATTCGCATTAGTTTACTGAAAGAATATATATTTATTGTTGATTCATCAGAAAAAAACGAATTTATTGCTCTTTCTTTCAAGTTATTGCATATGTTATTTGTATATAAAAAAAACATATCCATTATTTGTTATGTGAAACTATTGAAAATGAAAAACCCTTTTTTACATTTTCACATTACATTCATCCCAAATGACGCGTTTTAGATGCCACAGATATGACCATTATAATTTTACATTTGACGATTGCAAACAAGATAGTACAATAAAAATAAGTACTTATGATGGCATCTTCTTCGTAGGTTAGGTTAGGCTGCCCTTGTTTTTCTCTCCGCCTCAAACAAGCCGCATTCTCCTGCACCACTTTATTTGTATAAAATTTATTGGAATGCTCCAGTGGGAAAGTTTCTCTGCCCCACTACTCTCTTTCACTCCTACATATTTGCTCCGCCAAATTTTCAATAATATTGCTTTGACACATTGCGTTTAAACCTACTCACTTGAAAAACAAGCATGTTTTGAACCCATATTTATTATTATGGCTTCACCAAGAGAAGGATGACGACAACGACAACAACAACCGAAATACTTCGCTTTCTCTACCAAAAACGTACTTATTTCGTTTTTACTTAAAAATATATTTCGATGAAAATAACTTCTATCTATCCCACTTGAGGGCCCTTTCTTATTGGTAAATGTTATGAATTCTATGAACTAGGGACAAACATATTTTACAAGTATAAGGCTTACAATACATTATATACCTACACTTTTCTTTACTTCTTCCTATTTTCAAAAGCTTTTGTGTCTGTATGGTTAAAACCCAATTTTGTGCCTGAATTTACTAGTGGTTTGGTTTGGCACACAACTAGCAATCACAATATGGGAAAGTGGAATAAAATGCACATATATAACAATACTCGCTAATATCGCCTGGGACATTTTATCTGACTGGAATGATATGCTCCTGCATGGTTCCATTTCGAAAACACGAATTATATATATGTATGTTTTATAAATGCACTTATTACAGATTACATTCCTATTTCATCTTCGTCATCATGATCTTCGTCGTGCCTTGATGGTACTCTTACTCTTAAAACAAAAGGCTAAGGTCTACGTCTATGTGGTTCTCTTTGTATGTATTGTATTCTTGTCTTAACCCAATGAGCCATCCATTCCCTTTCACATTCTCTGAAAAACTAATGGATGCTCACATCCATTTTTCTTTCAGATGCAGTCAGAATGTGAAATGGGTCTTAAGCACTTTTAATAACTTACAAAGAATGAAGAATGAGAAATATATGTAGGTTTATATTATTTCTTACTTTCATGTAATATCTATCATAAGTTACTATACACTTGTGGGCAAGTGGTTCTGGTAGAAATAAATGAAGAGTAAAGCAACTCGACCTCAAAAAAGCTGTTGAAAAGGAACATAAAAAGATTTTTTCCATATGGGAAGCATTTAAAATGTAAAAGCTTCTTCTGAGAACACTTCCATCCAGTTCCAGCTGCAACTGAAGATCTTCTTGAAACTTGGCTAATATTCATAAGTCTGTTTGAACATGAATATTTATTCGTTGGATCTTCTTGCTGTACTGATGGAACTAAAACTGAAGAAAACATGTTATAACAAATTGTTCTTAAAAACTTGATAATGATCATTTTACCTAGCGAAAACTTTTAATGGGGAATTTTACTCATTTCTTGGTATAATGAGAAAAAGTGTTAGTTATCCTTTAATTGTAAGAAATATTATTCGTTTGCATATGTGTGCTATCGGCTAACAACTGGTTATGAGTATGGTGCAAAATCTACTAATATAAAATTTTGCTAAAACAACCATCCGTTGATTTACTTCCGGTTGAACATTGGTTACATTGGAGTAATAAACGTGTAATTTTAAAAATAAATCTACACTAATATATTTTCCCTACTTATATTACTAGTAATGCTGTTATACAAGATACTTTACTCATTTATTCAAGGTAACATGAAGGTGGGATACTTTTTTAAACCACGCATAAAAGAGTAGTGTACATGACATGTATAGTAGTTATTTAAAATTTATCGTCATATCCTTAACGTTCAACTTTAGAATCCGGTATTTGTACCAGTTTCTTGACCAATTCTAATCAAGTCTGCATGTTTTAATCAGCATGTTCCGTTTGATCATACCACGTTTTATGATTATTTGAAACTTTTTTCTCAAATCAAAGACAACAACGGTTTTCCATTTTTTGTCTCCAAAACTCTGTATTTTTCACTCGTGGATATTGATGGAAAAGCGTCCCTAGCACTGGAGAAAGGAATGATACCTGGAATGATTTATAAAATAACGTATGCAAAGTAGAAAGAAATAGCCTGCAAAATCCGGCCACATGATAACCTAAATTTAAACATCGTATGATTTCAATCCTTCCACTGATTTGAAAAAGAGGATAGAAGAAATATAATAAGTTATACGCATCCATGAACTATGAACTGCGTCAAATATATTAATACGTTATTAGGACGTTTTTCCTGGAACAAGTAATTGGCAGTAAAGACCTTAGCTGTCTAATCGCTAGAATTAGTGACTGATGGGAAAGGAAACACCTTTCATTTCATTATTCCTCGCCGGCAGGCTTACTCCAGAGTGTAGGGTAATTCATTTATATGCATTTTGTATTTGCTCTCCCAACATTTACTCAAACCCTACTGCCGCAGAACAGGAACTTCATATTATCTACACACTCTCACTCAGGGACTCTTAAGATCTCTTCTTATGACCCAAAGAACACTCTTTTTACGTGATCCCTCTAAATCCTAGGTAAACATTTACTACTGGTGATATTTTTAGTGAGGTGTAAAGACAGTAGAAAGGGCGAGAGCAGAGAAGAGACAAATATTGAGCTCCGAGAGTATATCATTTTGTGCATACATTCTTTACACACTTTGCTCTCTGGTGTATTTCATTTCACATTGCTTGATGACGATGATACAAAAAAATCTAAGCCACTTCGTGACAGAATTCAATTACAAGGAATATCTCGTATTCCGCTCGAGTGGCAAATGTCATGGATGAAAATTAATTCAACAAAACAAAGCTTCCTTGCCAAAGTCTATGTGTGTTGTTGAGTGAAAGCGAGAGAAAACTATCTGTCTTCATTCAAGACACATTCCGCTACCATACTTTTGTGATTTGCCACAATAACATCCGAGGGGATGATGGGCACAGTAGGTACTCCAGAACCGAACTGAGGATGAAGTTGCTTCTAAATTGTTGTTTCTAAGTTTGAAAAGGAAAGGCAAACATTTTTTTCATATACACAAAGAGATTTGTATTTTTCAAACAGGAAATAAACAGATGATAGGTATTAGGTGGCCAAAGTTATGCACATTTTGTCTCTAGAAGTATTATCGCTACAGCTTTCCATGTTTTTTTGTGAATATTTCATTAGACATGAGCAACACTTTGGTGTCACTTTGTACCGGAGGGACAATCTTTAAATGACTACCCACTTTCCGTCTGTTTGCGAAACCCCAAAATAAATAGAAGGGCGAAAGCTGCGCACAGTACTTTTAGCTTTCACGAGAATTTTTTTACGTGCACACTTTTTGATGCTGCATGTTGTAAAACCTTCAAAAGGGACTGTAGCGTCTAAATTTCTACGCAGGATTACACAGGTCAGGTCTTTTATAAGTTTTTATGAGGCTGAGGCTACACCGCAAACGCATTTTAGCCACAAAAGTAGAAAAACAAACAAGAATAATACATTTCCGCAATACATGGACTTATATGCAACATATTTATTTAAAAGAAAGATGTAAGTAAACAAGATATATTCGCGAGAAGTGACGCTGACCCTCAACGATGTCATAAATTCTTCAACTTTGCAGTTTACTTTACTTCAACTTCTGTTTATGAAGACACTAAAAGGTTTACCTGAAATGACTTAGACATCTTTAGTGTTGCATATTTCCCAATGAAAACCACCATTGTCGCATACTTCCCTTTTATGTGTAATCTCCACGCAATACAATTCTAAAGCCTGCGTACATTTTGCTTCCTAGTTTTATTAATTCTTTTTCAAACGACGAGCCGATTATGGTTTACATCAAGGCTTTTACTTCTTCCTTATGAAATGTATGTAAACTTGGTGTACAAGCTCACTCATTTACTCAGTTCATTTCATTTGATGTTCCAAAACTCATTTTAAAATGAGTAGTAATGTTGATCCAAAGTACGCGGAAATATATTTAGAAAAGAAAATCGGATGGCAAAAAGTAAGCAACTAACAAAAAGGAGTTTACAAAAGGCTAAGCATTTGTAAAGCCTTTGGAGGAGCTTGTCTTTTTTTAAGAGAGCGGTGATGATGCTATAAGTATTACCAAAGGAGGCAACGACATGTAAAGATGTATAAAGTATATAAGGTTGAATTCATTTTTTGGTAGACTGACTGCTGGCAAATAAACCGTATACTATGCATATGTACATATATTTGTGTTGCGTATTGTGTACGTGCGTTCCAAAAGTTTTAACGTAGGGATTTTATGAAGTAAGCATTCATTTGTTTTAATCGCTCAATCCTTTGAGCCTTGAAACTAGCAAGATTACAGACAAGTTACATTTACTAGTTACATAGTCAGTAGTTGTAAAACTATGCAGTGTAAAAGAAAGCATGAGTTTGTACTTAATGTACCTGCGTGCACGATGGCATGTTGCTATCAATGAGCCATATGGTCGTGGTGTTCTGAAAGAAATAAGACGAGAGGAAGACGAAGAGAAAAAAAGCAAATGTATGAGATCTAAAATGACTCGAGATACTAACTTAAGTATAGTATGTACTAGACCGGTTAGCTATGGTCTATGGCTTGACTGTTGCTACTGAAGTTTCATGTACTTTTTTCGTCTTCTTGAGATTGTATTTATGTCCTCCATTCTTGATCGTTTATCTTGTTCCCAGAAACTTGTAAAACTCTTTTAGTTTCCATCTACATTCTGTTCATTCACTCACAGACTCCTTTTGCTTAACTAGATGAAGAAGAAAAAAGAGTAGCAGCGAGGAACAAGTGAAAGAGAATGGCTGTAGAAGTGGTGGTTGAAGAAATAAGAAAAGGAGTAAAATGAAAGTAGTCATGCCATGCACGGCAGAGAGAAAATGCATGCGATAGAAACTGAAAAAAGACAAGAAGAAGTCAAGTGAAGGAATCCCCTGTGCCGAAGAGATGGGTAGAAAAGATCATCATGATCATCATAGGAAACATTCCCTTCCCTGTTCACTATTTGCTCTTTTCTTTCTGTCTTCCATATCTCTGTATCTGTACGACATAGTGCACTGCATAAAAAGTTGTTACATTATTATACAGCAGCAAATACAGAAAGATAGAAAGAGAAAAGTGAAATGGTTGTAAAGAAAGAGAAGAAGAGTGAAAGCAAAAGGGATTGAACACCAACACATTGTATTAACACTACTTTAATACCATCCACTATCGCAGTAAAGTTTGTCGTGTTTGCTGAAATTGAACGCGTTTGCTTCATTTAAACAAGGAAAAAAGATGGCAAGAAGATGGAGCGTTTGATCGCATGTTGGTGGCAGGAGAAGCAGCAAGAGAGCTTTTATTTTGCCCATCAAGTTTTTTTTCTTCTTTTATTCTGTAATGCTCCTTCTATTCATGCACCTCTGCTATTCATCTATTTCCTCGAAAGATATTACGACCCACCTCAAGAGAAAATATAGGTAGACAGAGAGGGAGAGAGAAAGGAAGATTTAGCAGAGTACCAGGTCAATTCATTAATAAAACCCGTGTAATAAAGTGATCCGCAGGTTAGTTCATTGGAAAACTATTTCTTTTTTGTGGCAGCGCTCTCCACACTTGTACTCTTTTGTAGATTAACTTGGTGGGTATGACTCACAGTGAAGGATGGTGATGTGATGTGATGACGGAGCATACAGAAAAAAAACTTTCTTTTCTCTAAAAGTACAACAAGTTTCTTTTTCTTTCTTTCATCAACATTGTTTCTCATTGTTACCTGATAAAATTGAATTCAAGTAGTAAAAAAGTTTATACGGAAAGGTAATATGGAGGACCTTCGTATCTTCCTTAGATCTATAGCCAGGTTGCGACATTACACTATAATTGTGCATAGCATTATTTTTATACGTTATTTTGCAATTCAAAAGAGTCTGTGATTATCAATACAAAATGAAAAGAGAATCTTTAGCAGTCAGCGCACAAAATACAACAACTTGGGAGTAGTATACCTTTATCTAATGAACTATGAATGTATATGGTTTGCCATTTATAGACTAGATATAGACTAACATTAGATTATACTTTTAGCTTTTCAAGTTAAATCGTATTTTGTGAAAGGTAGCATTTTACCTGAGTTCCTTTTCTCTTCCCGACGAGCAACTTTGTGATAAATGCATGTGTTTTTACTTCTTTCAAAGTAGAGCAAGACTTCTGCTGAGCAAATACAGCCGACAAAAATAATTATTCTTTCGTTATTGTGTGAATCAAGCAAAATCAGCAAAATCTGGTTGTGAAAAGGATGAATGGCTAGACTTTTTACAGCAGCAGGGCTACAGCTACAATAACTCCAATATGTTTGCTTCGCACAAGTAAAATGTTCAGAGATGGTTTCAATTCAAACTGTCTTGCAGAGTCTGTAAGTACGGATTTTAATACGTAGATATTCTTGGAAAGCATTTATTCAACATTGGATCAACGAACACAAACTGCTTTTTACGCCAGCATAGTACTGTCAATCTTTTAGGTATGCATGCATTTGGTACATACGGTTTGCGGTTTCAAGTTACACAATGCGCATTGCTATGATCCGGACTACGATTAAAATCAATTACAATTCTTGTTTTTATATGATGAAGTCAGCAGCATAAGCCAGTGTTGCTCGTGGTACATATGTAATTTTGTGTACATTAGTATGCCTAATACTTCAAATTGAGTTTCCCGTAAAAAAAATGTGTCGAGGTTCTTTTTTCAGTGATAATCTTCAAAAGAGGAAATCCAATTTCGTTTTCTGGTGATCCAGAAAAACCCTGTTTTGTAAAGGTGATAATGATGAATATCAGCGCGAAGCCTACCCAATAGCCATCAAAGCTGATGAGAATGGATTGATGTGTGTAAGCCAGGAGAAAGGGGCCGGAGAAAGGAGGAACGGAGTGGAAAATAAATGGTCAATTTATACCCTCTTTCATTCACAACACTTTATCTTCTGTATAATGCGTACTGAAACTGAAGTGGTATGTGGAGTGAGTAAAGTTAGATTGATAGAACTTAGTACCTACTCCCACGTACCAAAATGTAGCTTTAAATATAGACGAATTTTTTTCCCCTGTAATGCTTATTATTGTACGTTTGTCCAGAATACTTGTACAGTCTCTTGAGTCAACACAAAAACCCTAAAAAAAGATTGTATGTGCGGTGTACCATTTATATTTGCTAGTCGACGAAATAGAGCCAAGAAGACGGCTAAGTCTACGACACTGGTTCAAGGATATTTATACTTAGCGACTGGTATACTAAACCAAAGCACTTCTTTTCTTTGAATTTTTTGTTTAACTTCACTCCAGTCCCTCCAGCAGTGCCGTGTAACATGAGCTGAGACCATGAAAAATTCAACTTTTAAACATGATCTTTCTTTAGTATTACAAATGTATCTACTGCATACTAAACATAACGGATCCCAAAAGATTTCCCAAAACCAAACATCTAACTACCTAGTGTGGTCTTTGTAGGCACACAAACAAAAAACCCAGCTGCAAAGATTGAATGCTCTTTGAGGGCAACAGCTGAACCGAACTATTTTAAGGTCATGAATTCTCAATGTATCTGAGTGTACTGATGTGCATTTTATATTCCAAAACTATTCCCACGACAGGGGTAAGCTTTCTCTTCTTTTCATTCACTTGAAATGTCAGCACTCTCGCGTTATGACTTTGGCACTTGAAAAGAAAAAATGTCAACCCCATAGGAAAATCAAGGTGGTGGTAGTTGTTGGCTTTGATGTACTCGGGGAAACAAGAAAGGCCAAAGTATTTAAGAAAAAACACGCAGATAAATCCTGTTTGGAAAAGGTAAACTGGGAGCCATACAAATATTTGGAGTATTTATGGACAACACGTGCTAAAAAATGAAAATACAAATAAATTGTTAATATGAAAAAATTATTCACAACTTTGTAGGGGGAAATAATTTTCAAGTTTTCCTTCTTCGTAATGAACATAAAAACTAACACCTTTTTTCGATATTTCACATTTTGACAATTTGGCTTAAAGACACAAATGGAAGTAAGAATAAATCACACTGTAGAATCGACAAATATTATTAAATGTAACACTTATATACTAGATATGTGCCTTTGTAAGGGCAAATGTATTAACTCGATGAAATGCAACAGAGTGCAACACTCTATTTCAACATTTGAATATGTATTGTCAAAGTTATTACATGCATACCGTTGTGAAACGGTAATCACCTTTGCTTTCACCATTAAATATTAACTAATTGATGCAATGTTAATGAGCTACTCTCGTTGACAATGTTAGTATGATAGAAACACAACGTTTAATTCTACAATTTGTTAGATTATTATGAATTTTAGTAGTGATGGTCTTCAAAATGTTAAAAACTTTAGAAAAAGGTCTATATATGAAAGAAATTTTATAAAGATATAATGAAAAAAGAGCTTATAAAGCATTGAATTTTTCAGAGCGAAAGAACAAGCGATAAAAATGATTTGTTCTAAAAAAGCACATGAACATGCACAAAAACTGGAGAAAGTTGACAAAATGATTTATATACTTACCCGTCTCATGACTCGCAAGGAAAAGGATGATGTTTTCATTTTGCCCCGCTCTTATAACGGCTTCTCGAATTGAAGAAGAAAGAAAATTGGATTTTTCTTTAAATTGTGTCGACTTTACTTTTAAAAAATGTAAGCTTTACTCCACCACATTCAGTGGACTTTTAGTTTTAACGTGTGGACATGAAATGTACTCGATCAGTGTGTGTCTGGTAGTTTATTATACGATACGTACGTCTGTCTGTTCGTATCTAGTTAACTGGACAGGTTGATGAAAGGCAGTAAAAATAACTGGAAAGGATAGAAAGGAAGGAAAAGTAGTTGCAAGTTGAACACGTTTTCCTGACTGAACCTCAACTCTCTACTCTAGACTACTTCTGGACAAGAAGAAAGTGTGAATGCTGTGAACGTGAACCAGACATTGTATATTTTTATTATGCTTTTCGCATTGTATATCTCTAATAAAACCTTGTTCCATTATCATTTCAGTTATTCTCCTTTTCTACAGGTAAATAGATTGTATCAAGGTTAGCTTTCTCTCTGTACTTTTTTTATACTACCACTGACAAACAACCGAGTATTTCGGTTGGATTTCCAGAACAAAGTTGAGAAAGTAATAGAAATAAAAGGTGTAAAAAGAAAAACGGCAGGAACACTTCAGTGTTTTTGCTGATATAACAGGAAGCTAGGAGTTGTGTTAGTAAACAATGCTATGTGTGTGTGTATGTTTTTGTTTGTAGTTTGTGCGGTAGACTTTATGGTTGAGATATAGAGAGACAGTGAGAGAAAGAGATAGAAATACTAGAAAAAAATACACACACAATTTTTTCCTCCTTTTTGTCAAGGTTTTTCTTGCGCTCTGGTTTTACGAGAAGTTACTGTTGCACGCTGCTTTCTCTTCTGCTGCGGCTGGTACTGCTCTTTCCCCAGCTTTCTTTCTAAATCTGCTTTTTTCTCACCGAGTTCGGTTTGTTTTGATGATGAAAGAAAGTGGAACAAGTAGCAACAGTAGAGCAGTTGGTCGTGTGTGTAGTGAGTGTGTGAGTATGTATTGTTGGGTGGCTGCAACTTAAAAGGATGCAATGAGGAAAAAGCTACCAGTTGAAAGTATGAGAAGTCGGTTGGTTCGTGGTTTATATCATGCACAAGGGTAAAAATGTGTAATACGAATGTATAAAGTTAAGTGAGGTTGTGGTGAGCGTGTGTCTAAAAATTGCGGAGGTTCATCTATCTAGTATCAAGCGTTTGTAGGGTGTATGTTTTATTTTATAGTGAATGCACGACGCGAGAAGGAAAGATAATAGGGATTCCGAATTCACTTTTGTGTTTTTTTTGGGTAATGGATATTCGCTTTTAGTTAGTTAGTGAGAGAAAGAGAGAATCAGCGGCACTTTTTATCGAAATGCATGAACGGATGGATTGTCGGTAGTGGAAGTGGTGGCAGAATTATATTTGCAAGGAATAAATGGATTTGGTAGGATTTTTAGGAGCTTCATAATAATAAAACGGACTAAATGTGTATATTTATGTATGTGATTGTGAGTATTTAGGGAATCATAAGGTTGAAAGAACAGATATGAGGCTATTTTGATATTGACACGTAGAATGCTTCAGCCACAGTTGTGTTTTGTAAGGCGACTAGAATGACTGTTGGAGAAAGGAAAATGAGAATAGTTTTTGGAATGACAGAAAGATTGGGCATGCATGGACGTTATAGACTGTCTGGTTGGGTCGGATGTATGTGAGTGAGGTAAGACCATGATGTAGAGTATCATCATTATGGAGCTGAGACTTGGTTTGGTCGTGTGGTGGTGAATGGTGAAAGGAAATACAAAGAGTCCAGCGAGAAGAACAAACTGCCAAGCGAAAAGAAAAGACTCATCCCAAGACTCAAGACAGTGGAGCAGCAGAGAAAGGCAATGGAATGGTGTGCAGATAATAATAATACTCGCATATCGAATTCACTTGCTGACTGCTTTCCCAGAGAAAAGGCATTTACGCAAACTCCTCAGACCATGCTTGATGCTTTCACTCCCAGTGGTATCACCATCTCTCAGAATGCATAGATGTGTTTGCCCATTTGCTATAATATACGTTATCCGAGTTTTTCCTGGCAGTAAAGTGAAAAGAGGAACAAATGCCTTGACAGGATGAGGAAAACTTTGAAAAGCGGCGGCCGGAAGATACTTGAGTAGTAATGAAAACAAGCAGTCTGGATTTTTCTACAATCCGTTCTCTATGTTGCTGTAATTTAATCAAAACTATTTATACTAAAAAAGAACAACATGTGGAAGATTATAAAGAATCAGTGCCATGAACAATATGACTCCCAAAGCCTGAAATAATTTAATCGTTGCATACTATCATTATATTATGAAAGCACAATCTTGCTTATGAAGCATATCTTTATTCCATTATTGATTCACAAAATTAGCTGGACTGACATAATTCATGCACCATACAGTATAACATCAAAGTAGTTTTGACATGTATAAGAAAAACATGGTATAGCCATTGCTGAAGTACTTTTGCCACGACAGGAAGTTGTGCAAAATACTGAAGGCTAAGTAAAGTTAAAGTATTTATAATTAAGGTGTGACACACATATTTAAGGCTGTGACTAATTTTTGTCCACATGCTGACACGCTATCTAGTCCATTGAAACTCTAAAGATGGCATAAGTAGGTTGACTATCAGCCTTAACTATTCAAAAACTTACCACCAATGGCAGATTTTGCACTAGCTATCATGAACACAGCCTTGAAATTGTGATACATGCACCTTAAAATATACATCAAGATTTTAGAAATAAACTTAGATGATATTACATTTTGACTATGATCACGAGATTCCATATTTTATTGCACATAAACTTTGGCGTGTAGTTATATAATAACCCTACAACAACGATAAACTGAAGCGTATTTAAAATATTAAATAAACTAGAAAATAAGTCAAATCTTACATTTCTATCTAGCTCGTTCATTAATTAAGCTTCAGCTTACAATAATAAAATTTAAGACACGAGTGATACGAATACAGTTGAAGCATTAGCTTGTCATTTAAATGTGAGAAACACATGTCTACTTTATGACTGATCATTAATTATGATTCAATGAATATGATGATTTTGGTTCTACCGTGTTACTGATACGTGTATTACTGTTTGTTCTGAAGATAATCCGTTGATATCTGAATGACCATACTAGCGTAGCTGTTTGCAAGCTCCACTCGTTTGCACGTTGAACGAAATTTAGCCACGTCATCTGATCCCTTTTCTAAGACTTCTTCCAATTCGGAAAGAGATAGGGTGTTTGCCAAATGTAAGTATACATCTAATGTAAAATTTCGAAATTAGCAAAGTAAAGATATTATAATGTGGGCAGAAAAATATACATCACGATACTTACTTTCAATAATGGTCGAAAACATGTCCGAATCTGTAGTATTCGGATTCAAATTAATTCGCTTCTTTAGTTGTGTCACCAAGATTTTCCATTTCGAGGTAGACTTTTGAAACATTTCCTGCAATTAGACCCACAAAATATATTTAGAAAAATTCACATTCTTACATTTTGTCACCAATAAAATCCTTGTTTTCCTTGTAATTTTACCTTGGCGTACAAAAGCACTGTCGTTGGTTGTCTACTTATCAAAATGCTAATAGCTGTCTCGACAGGTTCACAAAACATGAGAAGAATGAGCTGAAGAGGTGTAGACTTGACACTTGACGAGTTATTGTATACAAATGTAAGGACAGAATCTTTAACACCCTCTACCTTGCCACATGGACTTGACAGCAAACTCTGTAAAACAATGAAAAGCTGGTTTAATGAAGATCGTAAAAGAATATATTTACGGTCATTCTAGTGATAATTTGATCCGTGTAATAAAAAATGTAAAAATAACTACTGTGGTTATGTATTATAAATTATAACGCACCAAAAGTCGAATGTAGCTTTCCATATTTTCCAGATTAGAAAACATAGTTGGAGAGAACGTTGTGTTAGCAGGGGTTATCGAGCCACTAGGCGTATCTATACCCAGTAGAAAATTGACAAAGGACGGTATTTTCCCAAACAATTGGTTCTTAGCCATTATCTCAGTTCCATTGGCAGTTTCCGAAAATGGGACGACTTCACTAGCTTTAACATGTTCATTTTCAACACTCTCGGGCTCTGCTTTTGACTCTACGTTATCCGAGATAAGAGGATTTTCCGGCGCCAACGGACTTTCTGTAGTGGCACTTTTGATAAGCTTATTTGTCGGAGACAATGATATGTCCGATATGTATGATCTGACTAAGGCTTGAACTGCATGACGTTCATCATCTGTAAAAACTACATTACTAGGCGTTTTGTCCACTTTTGCTTGCTTTTGAGACACATCCTTGCTATTATTATTATTGTTTGATATTTTAGACGAAAAATAGAATTCTAGAATGGTGCGAAGTGCTTTGGCTAAAGATCGCTGTATTTGTGATTCAGAATTCAAATTTACGGCTTTGGCAAATGCTAGCATGACTTCTGAAATTGAGACCTCTTGGTTCCTTACGGCATCTGAGAGAATCTATAAGCAAACCATAAATAAGTATACATATTCACACAACGAAAAAAATGGTTTGAGAAAAAAGAAAGAAAATGAAACAACTTACTGTAGTAGGTAAATCAGAGTTCACTGCAGTAAGACATATCGCCACATCAGTTAAAGCTGAATGTTTTGCATTGCGGTCCAAAATAAATTCAAGCCGAAGGCATGATTCTAGCTCATGATATTTCACTTTGGATAGGATATTTTGAACTTGAGTCCGCACGTTTGATTCCACACCCCCGGCAGCAATGAAAGTCAAAATTAATGCTACCGCTTCCTTGCCAGCGTAGTTGCGCACTTCCGCAAAATCTTGCATGATCTAAGGTTTACGTAAACAAAATATGCACAATATGGGATCAATATACTGTAAAAATATATTGTAATCTTCTAGTTTTTTTCAAAATTCTTCTTACCTCAAGCAGTCGTGTACTATGATTTTCTCGCAAAAATGGTATTTTAATGACTAGATCAACAAGAGTTTCAGGTGAATGTCGTGACAGAAAATCTACAATGGATGACGAAAGAGCTGGTGAAAAGTTATGCTTGTCGCTTGTCTCTTCCGCGCAGTACATTGAAAGTAAAACATCGATTAATTTAACAGTTCCAGCTATGTACTGAGGTTCTTGTGTCATCATCGAATTTTCCAATGAAAAGAGGTGCTGAATATCTAACTTTGCCATGCATAGGTAGGTCACTGCTAAGTCTAGCAACTCGTCATTTGACGTGGACAAACCAACAGTATTTTGATTGGAAACCACTTGAGAAATTATCCCAAGATTCCCACATTCCTTGGGATCGCTAGCAAGGAGCCAAGAAGCCTTGAGATATTCTAAACCAATGGACTTGCATAAACTGCGATAACGTGGTGTGTAATAAGGCGTGTCATCAGGCACTGCATTTATGTAGGCTCTCAGTATTAAGTGCAATTCACACAAAAGTGCGAAATATGTATCAAACTGGCCTTCTTGACTTTTTGCCAATCTCATTGTATCTTCGTATAACATGTCAGCATCAGGAAGCTCTAACGAATACACCGTCCATAGTCGTTCACTGAAAAAATATTCACACAAACATAATCAATAATACTACTGGATATCAAACAAATAACAACTTCAATCATACGTCATCAGATAAGCTATTTAAATTACTCATTAAGTAGCGCACTGGAAGGGGATAATGGAGGAGAACTTGCTTGCTGCTGACTAGTACCACTCTCCATTGGAGTAGGGCATGCTAACAAGCAAATTAGGGATTCATTTGCTGCCATAAAACGCACCCGTACAAACGGTCGTATTCCCACAAGGCATGGTCGTTCAGTTTTGAGTGGACATGCCTACAGTAATCATAAAAATATACATTGTTTCATTAAACTAATATTTTCGTATGAAACTGCTCGACCAGCTGCACCTTAAACTTACATTGCGATAATGGTCAAAGCCTTCATGGTCCTCCAAAGCATAATATAAACTTCTACTGGTGTAAGTCTCCAGCCCAGATTCAGTCAGTGCATGAAAGAACAGTGAATCAAATGTAAACGTCACAAGCGGAGCAGTAAAATTATAATTAGCGATTCGAACAGGATGGCTCTTTTCTTTCGTAGGTAAATGAAACATCATTGCTTCCTTCGTCAATCCAACAGCACATGCTACACCTCCCAGCTTTTCTGTAAATAGGACCAAAAAATGCAAGATAGAAAAATGTAAACTGAAATGGATGAAAATGACGAAACTTGCAAACTAGGTATGTACGTATATTACCATTTATTCGAATTGGATATAATCCAGTCCCAGAAAATCTTTCGTGACTTGTAACATTGCTTCCAGAGCTCGTATGCGGTAACGTAAGCCTTAAAATATCTTCAACATTGATTCCAGCTACTGCAGTCGAAAATATTATTCTTGACTTGTTATTTTGAATCTCTCCACTATATTCTTCAATCACAACCGTGTTCCCAGCTCTTTTCCTATTTGCGCGGGTTACAGATGGTAACTGAATCGTGACGCTGTCATCACTGGGATCAAAGGTAATTTTATTACTGTGGTCCATGTATGACTTAGATTTAAGTTCTCGGGAACTCGCAGTTTTTGAACCAAATAGTCCACCACCGCTAATACGACTCTTTGATTTGGCAACTCCATGTTTCTCAGAAGTAACTACAGATGGGCTCCATGATTTATCTGATTTGTAAATCCGGAATACATGGATTTTACCTGGACCGTAACACGAAACGAAATTTCCTAGAAAAGATAATCGTTCTGGAGCGAATCCGGGTATCTCCACAGCACATAAGCGGTCGAAGTCGTGGTACTGCATTTTTCCTCTGCCTGACACGTCTTTCATACGGAAACTGAATATATTGACCACAGATTCTGCAGACAAGGACGCCAAATGACCCGTCAGAGTGCATGAAGCTACGGCAATTGCAGGTGACGTTAGTGGAATTTCAACCATTGTCAAAGCAGGCTTTTCCAGGTCATGGGACGATGGAGATACGCCTGCAATCCTTGTCCTCATCAACTGACAATCGCTCTTTTTGTCCCAGTGAAAATACACTCTGATACTACTGCACCTACTGGCACCATCACCATCCCGGCACTCCAAACACAGAAGATAATTACCTACATAATAAAAAATAACAAATGAGCTTCTCACGCTTCAAAAATAAATGATTCGTTTATTGACTTATAAATACATTTATGTACCTTTTCTGTTGTAAGACAAAGATCTAACGAGGTCCACAGTAGCAAAGCTATGAGATAGCTGTATTTCTGTATCGGATTCAATGGAACTGACACTGCTTGAACATGATCCTGATCCTTGATGCTCCATTTCAATCCTTTTGTCCTCCCCAGGTGAAAGTGGCGACTTGTCCGCATGCCCAAATATAATTGGAGCACCAATTTCGAGAATGCTATTGTAAAGATGTGTGCCAGCGTCCAATGATGGCTCAATAACATCCGAAGCTTGAAATCCATGTCCAGCGATATACACATTAATGCTATCTTCAATTCCTACAACAATAGATTGGCCAGCCACTGCGACAGCTGCGGCTTCATCACAACGTCCAATTTTCTGCCCCCGAAAATGGTAACAAGACAGTACACGAACCATTTTAAATCTAAATCATTTGCAAGAAAATTATTACACATTAAAAAATTAAATATGCTTACATTAAGAACAAATAATAGTTTGGTATGAGTTAATAATGTTTACCTTGTCGTTTAGTAGACGGACACTTCGTAAAGACCGTAATAACCCTTGTACACGCTGCTCAGGAACCTGTGTTCTTCACCATATCACAACAGATACTGAAAATATTTCTTCGGACAACCAGTTTTTAGCACCCTTTGGCATCACCACCACTGCAATAGAATCCACCCACACAACTTCAATATTCCTTTCAGTTCACCATTTACCACTGTCAATTTACGTAAATGTGAATTCAACTACTGTTCCATAGTCTGCCTAAATATTTAATGAACTGCCAACATATCTAGCGCATACATTTTTGTACTGATTGTGGACTCTAATTGTATAGTTTAAAAATATCTTACCACCAGCAATCCAAGTAGAAAAGTCGTGTGCTTCTCGTGTTACTACATTGACTGCGTAATAGAAGCAGACTTGTCAGTAATCGCTTCAGTTTGTCAGTTTTACAAGGACTTTGACAAATTCCAGTTGAAAGGAAAGCCTAGCTTCCTCAGGTTTAAGTATGGTTGCTTTCTTTCTCCATGAACAAACAACAGGACGGCTTGTTTTTCACCCGCACTCACACCATGTCCACATCAATTGGCTAGAAAAACAAAACGTCTGCGATTATTGTTTGCACTTCATCTAGCAACAAAATACTCCAACATAGCAGCATTGAATTGAACAAAACAAAAAGAAAGCATACTGTTCGTCTTAAAACTTCTATGAAGTTTAATCCGAAATGCCAAAAGCTTAAGCTCTGGACACACAACAGAGTTTCAAGTACATTTTTTTATTGTGGTAGGTAGGTAGCTAAAATTATCGATATAAATGCATGGACATCCGAGAATCATGGAAGTCGGTCAACTACAACTCAGCACTGAGCCTTTTCTCCGTTTTATGTATCCGGAATAGTGAGAAGAAACAAAGCTGTTTTCATTTGCCCGTCATGTCATTGCTCAGCTCCAGCATATTGCCTGGCCTGACCACCTGGTTTAGTTTGACGTTGCAGGAGTTGGACTGTTGGACTACTTTTTTCTGTAACGGAATGCTCCATTACATTAGCATTTACAATCGTAATTTTCTGCTAATATATGTTATAGGCTATAGGGTTAGTGAGTTGTTTGTACTATATATGTTCACTACAGAAGAAGAAGAATGTGTATGTTTACGCTTGCTCCTAAATTATCATTAAGTAATCGATAAAATCGCTATCGATTTCAAGGGCTTTTGCTCCAACTCCAATTTGCCGTCGGCAACTTGTACTACTTCTCATGTGTCAAACAATTCTCAATTTAATTCTACTCTCACAAAAAACGCCCTTTCTTCAACATAACAATTAAAATTTGTGTTTCCGTTGAAGTAAATAATCACAAAAAAAACATAACTGCTTTCTTTCTTTCACCAAACAGAACAGAGGCGAGTCACAAATTCCCAAGTCCCCAAAATACTACCATTCACTTCCAGGTTTTCTGATAACATAATGCTGGGGCTGGGAAATGAGAATGTTTAGCAAATTCATGCAAAAAAATGTGAACACTGAACACGGTATAAACACTAAAAGCTTTTTTGGATTTGGATCAATTCCAGAATATTAATACATAGTATGTACATTACCTGGTAAACATGCAACATGAGCACAGATGCCGGAAGGAAGTATCAAAGGACTAAAATTACTTGCAAAATCACGAGAAAGTAGAAAAAAATTGACTTGCCATAATTCTTTTGAAAATATATATACTATGCAATTTGACAACTAGGAAGATTATATAAACAAGGTACTCCCTGCAGCTGCAGAAATGTAATGTAGACATGTAGATCGCTGCTGATCTGTCTAACAAAAATAATCAATCATATGAGATCCCGTAATTGCGGGCATGTGCATCTCTCGTCTGCCTTGCCCAATGAACTCGATGGCCACACAAAAGATAGTAAGCAAGAACTAAACATATAGTGTAGTGCATCACATGAAATGTACGCGTCGGTCGGAGGAAGATGTAAGTAAAGCTGTGCCACATAAAAGATCATTGCCACAGGCTTGCTTGTTATTGTTGCCGAGCTTCACTCCACTCAGTCAGATACACAACACAAAGCAAGAAGGGTGAAGCATGAAGAAAGAAAGGAAGAAATGACAACATACAACCTATGTAAAACTTTGGAAAGCAGTGGCATTAATTGTTCAATATTTTTAACAAGTTTAAGATGAAGAGGGTGGGCGTGGGTTGATTAGGAATACTACTTTTCTTAAGAAAATTCATGACTCTGCGAAGAAAGTATGCCTATGATGCAATTTGATATGCTTGTTAACATTTATGTAAAAAAAAAAATCAGTATACATAATCGGATTCGGGTGACATAAAATGTATATATACCGAAGCAAGATATGAAGAATTTCAAAGTACGTGTATACCGTGTCCAGACAACTCCCACAAAGGACAACTGCCACTTTGGATAACTGCCATCCGGATATCTGCCATTCGGACAACTGCCACTCGGATGAATGCCGCAATGCATAACTGCCACTAGGACAACTCCCACTTATTATTTACTTCT